>OZ007568.1:77674452-77886952 GCA_963931925.1 Onchidella celtica
ATCATTGGTTAGAGACTGACAGACTAAGGTTTTGCTGGTTAATTCATTATCAAGCGTGATAAGGCATAGCAGTGAATGTTTTCATACCGATCAATAAAAACCGAACTATGTGGACAGCGTATGTGGTCATGGTATAGCGGCACAGGTCAGTGACCCCAGATAAGATTCTCCGTGAGTAAGGTCACTGACTGGGCAGCGGGCTTTACGGGTAGCGTGCAGGGTGAGCGTTAAGATAATTACAACCAGTCTCTCAGCCAATTCCCTATGTCATGTTGTCTTCCCTACTATGTTTGTAGGAAAAGCTTTAGACGAGGTACACCTGGAAGACCTTGATATCAGCAGCTTGGAGAGAGAGTTGGACAAAGATATGGACACCAACTCTGTCAGCAGTTCTCTCAGTGCTGGTCTGTCAACCTCAGGCTGTTTCAGCAACTCCTCAATACCCATTGGCATTCCTCCAAGTGGTATCACACAGAGAGGCAGCATCAGTAGCCTGTCTCAGTCCCCGCCATCACCTTTTGGGAGTTTTCCACACAGTATGCAGCCCTTACATCTTCAGAAGCAAGATTCCAATGATCATGTAAGTTTACCAATCCCCTGGGACTGTAAGGCTATAAAACATGGTAGAGAAGGTACAGCTAAAATTCAAAAATTGTCCTTGCTGAGCATAATATGAATATGAACTCAGTTTCAGTCTTCCATTGCAAAGTACAATATTTAAGGAATTTAGATGAAAACTCTATGTTTCTTTGTTTTGTTGTTGTCTCATCATTCTCGGCATAAGTTATGTAACTCTTTTTTATTTATACAGATATAATTTTTTGAAGTAACAGATTTACCTTTGATTGTACTTATGCTTTGCATTGTATCAATTACCATAAACTTTGATAAAATGATTTTATTTCCACAGTCATCCTCTCCTCTCCTGAGCTGTTACCCTGGCATAAGCAAATATCAAATGGGGTCAAACTTCAGCGACACCAACTCCATGTCACCTCGCAGTGCCGGGCCTCAGTCACCCATGTTGTCAGGGTCATTCAGCAATCACCTGCAAAATGGCGAATTGCATAAACTGCGGGAGGAACTGGTGATGGCAAAATCCAAAATGGCTGAATGGGAAGGAGTTTACACTCAAGCCAAATGTGTATGTAAAAATATTTTGTTTTCAAGATCTTTAATTGTTCTTATTTGAAAATGAAAATGTTTGTAAGCCAGTGAAAAAAACAAACAAACTGAAAGATGAAGATCAGTTTAAAATAGTCTGTTGAAAATCAGTAATCATGAAGGGCTCTTCAACCGCTCAGCCTTAAATTCTACAAAATATACTACACATAGAAAGACATAAAGGTGTACATGGGCATATTTAAAAGGTCTTGAAGTTTGCTATATTTTTAATGCTTTCGTTCATTTTGAGCCACACTTGAGTTGAACAGAAAGAAAGCGATCCAACATTTCGAGCTGGAAAAAAGGGTTCACTTTCTTTGAGTAGAATTAAAAAGTATGACAGGAAATTTGAATTTACACATTGGTGATTGAAACTCAACTTTGAAAATCACATAGATCTGTGTATTCCCGGAGTTTGCATGCCAACTAGTTAATACAAAAATATAAAGACTTATTAGAAAAGGCCTTGGTCAATAAATTAGAAAGGGTGTAATGAGGAAGACAGGGTATTGGGTGTCTCCTTCAAATACGGAAAATACGTGGCGATCTTTTTTTTATTTTATCTATTTATTTATTTTTTAAACAAAATTAATTTTTTGTCTTACCTTCAGGCTTGTGAGGCATGGAAGAGGGAGGCTGAAGATGCAAATAAGAAAGCCAAAGTAGCCAATGAGGAGAAACAGGAGGCCTTGAAACAGAAGGAGGAGGTGAGAAATCAAAATGTAGCCAAAATGAAAATTATAAATAAAACTGAATTCGTTTGGAAACAGTGCATTATGAATGAGATCTAGGTTTTTAAGTTGTCCCTCAAATTGCCAACAGTTTATTATTGAAAACCTAAATAGCCCAAAATTTGTTTTCAAGCTAGTTTTAATTCCTAGTAGTTTAACATTTTGAAGTAATCTTTGCCACTAAATATGAATAAAAGCATTTACTTTACTAGTTTACTTCTTTTTGTTTTTTTTTAAAAATTATAATTCTTTTGTGATTTTTTGTTGTTTCTTTCTTTATTGTTTGTTTCTACTGTGGGGCTTTCCATCATAGGACCTTTTTGCCACATACTAACTTTTTTCAAGCCCTGCTGTGACCCCATGGATTTTCTAGTTTTTTTTTGTGTGTGTGGGTGGTTTTTTTCTTTATTTTGTCCATTCACTTAACAATACCTGTATGTCTAATATCAGGTCATTCCTATTTTGGTCTTTTCAACTGCCTTAGGATCTGAATTAGAGCACAAGAAAAGAAACCTATCAAAAGTGGGAGAGATTTTAAAGGCTGCACATCTGAAATCCAGATTGTTGATAATTGCATTATTTTTTAAGCATCCAGGCCTTTTTATTGCATTTAAACCTTGATTTATCAAACCTTTTAAATAGGTTGGAACAAAACTCATTGACAGTGTTTTTAAATTTTAAAAAAGAAATGTTTATTGATGAAACTTTTTCAGTTGCTGAACCAGAACCAACGGATACAACAAGTCATGTCGATGACCGGTGGTCCCCATGTGTATGCGCTAACCAGGTCAAGTGAACTGGACAAACTGTCAGTCCAGCAATTGCAGCAACTCAAAAATCAGTTACAGCAGGATGTGGATATCTTGGACAAGGTAGGTCAAAGCTCAGAGGCTTTCTGTTGCCAGAATGCATAGCAGACTTGCCAGCTGTCCCTAATTTTATGGGACTGATCAGCATTTTGGATGTCAGGGTAAGAAATTCCTGTGCCAGGTTAAAGGATAAAGGTCAGTCCAGTAAAGTGCAAGACTGGGATAGCAATGCACATTTTACAAGTAAATAGAAAGTGTACACTATGTGATATGTGGAGTGAGTTACAACGTTTTTGTATTTTTATTCTCCTTTCTATTGAAATCATATGACAATTTCAGTTTGCCTTTAACCCCTTGCCTGCCACACAGATTTCCACTCATTATTATGCCGGATGCAAAAGGGGACAAAACAAGCAATCTCAAAAATTACATATCATAAATCTCACGCTTTCAGGTTACACGCAGATGTCACAAGTAACTTGGGGGAACTAACTAGGAAATACAAAAACAATCATAATTCGGGAATTTAACTCCATATGATCACTCAAGAAATGCATACAAACTAGGCCTGCAATAGTTCCAGACCCATGGTAGTATAGCAAGATTAGCGAAATATCACAAAAACCACAGAAAAACTGTGGGGTCGCAGCAGGGCTATAAGTAAAGTCAAAATTGGGCAAAAAGAAAAGGTTGTATGTTGCAAAGCCCCGCGTGAGAAATAAAACCCAAACAATACAAAGCAAACTAAAGAGAAGACAGAAAATACACAAATTTTCGGCTTTCGCCTTTGTCAAGTGAAAAAAACGAACAATAAAAGACTTCAACAGGAACGAAGTGAACCAGTTTACTTAGCTGCGAGTTCTTGCTTCGTTAGCAGCATCAAAGCACGTCCGTCCGCCAGAAGCATGGAAGCACGAAGTGACGCAATTGGTTAGTAACCAAGATGAAGGCGCCATATAGTGCCTCAGAGCACAAGACAGGGATGGTGCGCAATGTCAGGAGTCGCAGTAAATGAAAAGAAAAAGAGATTTAAAAAAAAAAAAAGAGATAAATAAATGAAAGAAAATAATAATAATAAAGAAATTTATATAGATATATATATTGATATATATTGATATTAGCAACAGTGGAATTATCGAAGGCAATAAGAGGGAAGGGGTGAAAGAGCATGGATTTACATGCCATTTGAGTTATCCCTTATGGAAGTGCTTATTTATTTGGCAGGTCTGCACTGACATTTCAGTTGCCTACAGTTGTTTTTGTGTGTGTGTGTGTGTGTGTGTGTGTAAATTTAGTAAATTTATTACTGATACCAACAGCTTCAAGTTGTGAGAAAAAAACAACAACCCAGTATTTCTGTTGCCATAATGATGCTTTTCTACCTTCTCTATCGGTGTAAGTCCACGAACTTAAATTTTCCACAATAAGCGAAGTAGAAGAAAAAGAGACGAATTTAGGAGAGACCATCTATGGGCTCGGTCTAAGGTTCCGATGAGTCGTGTGTTCTCATCGGTGCCAGACCTCTGGTATAAACTGGGTTTGTGGTTTCATCACATCATCAAAAAATATGTTCCATTTTTGCCAAGTGAAGGGGAAAAAAAAAAAAAAGAACACGTCCAAAAGTATGACATGAATACAGGATATGGGACTTTTTTCTGTTATTGGCGGTATGTTGACTGAACCTCCAAGAGTGGTAACTCCTATTGAACTCTTTGTTATTTTATGAAGCATTGGATCATTTCTTACTTCCTCTGAGGCAAAATAAATGTCAGTGCAGCAGGACAGAGCTTTGGTGGTCTTATTTGGTGTCCACCTTGCTCTGTGCTTGGGACTTTAGGTTTGGTAGATGTGATAAAAGTGATTTTCGGATTTCAGGTTCGCAACTGCTAGTACTCGTATATATTCTAAAAAAAAAAAAGAAACGAAGCGTATATCCACCAATAGTTGGTTTAGTGATGTTTATATTGGAAAAATTTCTTTACAGTTCTACAGGGTCTGCAATGGCATAGTGGTTAACATCTTTGCCTGTCAATTGGGTGTCTGTGGTCTGTAATTCGATTCTCAGCCGGATATTTTTTATTCTTTTGTCTTTTTTATTAGGAATCGTCTGTTGAAATTTTTTTTTTCAATCCAACAACAGTAATGGAGAATAAATCCAGTTTTTGTTTGTTTGTTGTATTTTGTCAACACCAATACTGCGGGTAAACCCAGGCTGATATTTTTGGCGGATAAAAGTGTCCGCCAATAATGTTGGTGGATAATGGCAGCCAAAAAGAAAAGAACCCAGAAAACTGTTGTTTCACTCTTTCTTAATCTGTCCATTCTCTTTTCTTTCTTTATAGATAATGAATCAAAAGATGGCAAGGAAAGTTTGATGCTGGCAATCTTTAGGATCTCTATTTTTCAAGTAGTGGAATTTTTCATTGAGTTGTAAGTGGGGCAAATGCAATACAAATGAGACTGTGCCGGACAGAAGAACTGCGGTGGAGCCTCCTGTCCCTCTTCATTCAGAAAGACAGGAAAATGTTGATTTTTTGTTTTTGGGTTACTGACAAATCATGCCTTTATTTACTGATATGTTGTATTAACTTGTTTTGTTGTTGTAAAATATCATAGTAACAAATTCAGTTTGACAGGTGTAAATTGCCACAGATTCCTCAGTTAGAATTTTGAACATTTTATCTGAAAAATTCCACTTATTTTGTTACCATGATCAAGAATTATGGCAACATACTTAAAGACTTGATCAAGATTTCCTTTGTTGTTATATTGCCTGATTGTCATTGTACATACCAATTCAATAATTGTTTGTGAACTGATGCTACTCCAAGAGTACAATATGAAATTATTTTAAATGATTCAACCCATGTAGAGTCTCCAATAGAATATTAAATTTTGTTACAGTCAGATGTTTTAAGTTACAAGTAAATAGAACTTTTTTTTTTTTTAATTTGAAATCGTGTTCATTCTTTGAGTTCCTTGGTGTACATAAAAATACAATTTGATCAGCTATGGCTGTCAAAGTTTCTGATATTTCTGTAAATTGTAGGGGAATTTTTGTTTTTCTCTTCTTTTCGGTGGGTGGTAGCCAATCGTTAATCCTTTCTTTCTTGGGGGGGGGGGTGTACAAAATTATGTCATTTCACAAAATAATATTTGTACATACATCTTTTCCTCATTAGTCTCTTATGAAGATATTCATTAATGCATAGGATTGTTGAGGGAGATAACTCTCCACTTTTATTACAATTATGTTTTACATTGGTCACTGACTCTCAGTTAACAGTTTTCCTCCCTTGCTATTTCTTCCTATCTGCCTGAATGGTCAGCTTGTAGATGATTTTAAGGACTTGTCTCCATTTTGGAAAACTGCTGAAAAGGACATTTTGTAGACAAAATGATACATTTTCTTCCAGGAGTGTAGAAATCATTGTGTTCTTACTCTCATCCAACATTTTCACTATTTCATCTTTATATATATTGATTTTTCTTTCCTCAAAAAGGAATAACAAGGTGTTTATATATATTATTATATTATCAGTGTTTTCTCATGATAATTCTGCTTTAAGGATTTATATCACTATCAGCAATCATTAATTTTGTTATGCACCTCATGAAAATGCTAATGTTATATAAACAGATAGTTAAGTATTCTTGTTTTAATATCTATCTAGAATAGGAGAAAGGTTTAGATGTCTTGCTCATTATGTTTTAACATCAAGTTTATGATTATTTTAATCAGGTATGTAGGGTTACGGCTTCATGATTTTCATACATGATTCTTATATTTCATCCCACAGAAGAATCTGAATATTGGTGTTAAAATAACCATCCCAGATTTCACTCACACTTATGATAATTGAAGACTAATATTCAGCATTCGTTGTTGCGTTTTATTTTTGTAGCCTCACCAAATTCAAGCAGAGTTTCACAAACCATACAAATGTATGCAGGTTGATCCAAAATGTGAATTTACAGTTTCATTCACTTGGAAGATAAAAGTAGATTTACATACATGTCATGATTCCATCACATCTGATCACTGGTTTCTTGATTGTCTAGTATCCTACTATTACATTTTTGTCTTGTTTTCTTTAGCTTCTTAAAGGCTGCTTTAAAGTTAATGTCATATTATTCCCAGAATATGTAGTAATTGCTTGTTGATTTGTAATGGTGAAGATTGTTGATTTCAAAGCAGAAATAGTTTAAATGTGCAGATTTATCAGTAATATTACATTGCTTTTCTTTTTTTCAATGTATCTCTTAAGATTGTTGCTTGTCATTTTTTTTTTTTTTTTTTGTTTTGTTTGTTTCAGTAATATTCTTACAAAGTATACACAGTTTTTAAATTTTCTCTTAGTATGTGTGAGCACCAGATGCACCTTCTTCTACTTATACAAGGGAAATGTTGGCTTGTAATACTATACGTTATGGTGGTGGTTAGAGAAATATATACAGATTTGATTTTAAAGCTGATGAAAGGGATCGTCTTGGATGTGAAATGGTGATATCTGAATATTTCCCTTTTTTTTTAATGACACCTGAGATAATCTTTTGGTATAAAATAAATTCACAAATAATAGAAAGATCATTTGACACATGTTTAACAGATTGTATTGTTTGCTTATCTGGTATTTTAGCAACTTTACTTTTCTCTGTTTTATAAATTGTTTTGCTTTCTTGAAGAGGATCATATTGCAGTCTTGAGGAAGTAATTTATGGTATACTTAAAATGTTCTCTGATCCCTTTAATTTTGAATATAAGGTCCCTGCACAGCCCTGAAAGTCTAGTGATCCCTGGAATTTGAACATTTGAGAAAAAGCCCTAAAAATAATTGATTAGGCCTGGAATTGTCCTTGGGGTTTTTAAAAAAACATTACAAAAGGAGGTGGATCCAAGCAAAAGTAAGTAAATAATTTTTTTTTTCTCATTTTCTCACATTCAAATAGCCCTCGAATATTAACCTTTTAGCTCTTGGAAAAACATTCTCAACAAGGTGCAGGAACCGTGGATTCATTGATATAACTCAGATTCTTGTATGTCACGTTCACACACAGGTTTTTATTGTATAGTGTCATATGTCTTATTCAGTGTATCTTCACAGGCAAAATGTTGAATTATTTCATCTGCATTTATCTTTTCCAAGTCCCAGCTCATTTGGAAGAGGAGAACAGAGTGTGAATATTGTGATGGGGATGACAATAGATCTGATAACATGATATTTAAAGTTTTGCTGCAGTTCAGAATGATGTGATTTTGCTAAAAGTTCAGGCATTATAAATGTGACCATTTACAGAGGTATTACTGTAATGATGTAAAGGAGTAATATAATATCTTCAGAGAAGTTTATCATCCTCAATTATAGCTTGAGTCCAAGTCCAACAACGAAAACCAAATTAGTGATAAATACAATTTCCATGAAGGTGGTAAGAGAGTAACTTCATGTTTTTTTGTTTTATTGTTGAAACTTAAATCCTCTCGGATGCTATTATCTTCAATCCATTTCGAGTCAGTAGTCACATCATCAAAAATCAGGGCTGCATTCAGGCCAAAATATGAACAGCTGACTTAAAATATTCATTCGATGTCCAGGAGGATTAAATTGCAAAAAGAAAAGGCAGACAGGAAGGAAAATGGAATTTGAATGGCAAGAAAATGTTTAAAAAGTTGTATGCTGTCCTGCTAGACCAAGTAGTGGGACATCATTAGATGGTTTTACCTCTGTACTTTGAAGCTCTGAATTTTATTATTTATTCTTGTGCTGAAATTAAAAGATTTAACACTGCAGCTGTTGGATATTTTTGGTAATATACAATGAAAAATATGTTGTTGATATTGTGTTCAAATATTCATTTCATAGAGAAATGAATTAGACTTTTTTTTTATATAACCACTTTTGTGTTTATGTAAATTTTTCTAACAAATTTACCAGTCAAATTTGGGCTTTATGATGAATCCCATTACAGTGTTTGATGTAGTTTATTTGAAGAATTGATATTTTTGCGTTGAATAGTTGGAGCATTAATTAAAAGCATGGAGTTCTCCTCTTCATCATGTACATAATTTATTTTGTTTCGTGCACGAAAAAGGTGGTGAGTTCTTATGATCTTGTTGATGTTGACAAATCAGAATTTGCCTTTCATTGATAACTGTACAGTATTGCTAGCAAGTAAATACAGAAACATGAAACTTGAATATTTCTTTATTTTGAAAGAAAATTGGTGTAATTTAGGCTTACAGGTTGCAATGTATGTGAATATGATCAAATTTAGCTAATATGTACAGTGAATATTTTTAAAGTTTTACAAAATTTAATAGGCATTTTGGCAAATATTGATGTTGCAAATTTTTGTTCCCCCTTTATTGTTAATATTTAAACAAAATTTTTTTTTTAATAATGTATATACTTGTACATATTAGGATTATCATTTAGTGTTCATCAGATATTCCATGAAAAGAGTAAGAATTTACACAAAGTAATATTGTTGTCAAGTTCATGTGTTTTGGTTTGTTCCAGTTTGTTTTCAGTGTGGCTTTTTATTGTTATCTGTTGGTTTGATACTGTTCATTCTGTAGAAGTATTGGTTTTTTAGTGGTATTACTGATACTTCCCTAGCAATATCTGACTTGTATAATGTGGTACCTACAGATTTCTTGTTTCTAGAGCTTTGCTTAATATTATTGTTGGTGGCTTCAATTTTAATGTTACTCTCCTCATGATTAGAAATTTTAAAAATATGTATAAATAAGAAGGATCAGTCAGGCTTTTGCAACTACGAGGTGGCAAACCTATGTGTTTTCTCACTGTGTAGGCCTACTGTCAGTGTTGTTCATCTTCTCCATAACTGAAGCAGTGATGGTTCCTGTGTGAAACTCAACATGGTTTGAACATATTATATATATACTCGCGAAAGGAGTCACAGTACTTGCAACATTTTGGTAGTCAGGACCAGAGAGAGAAATAAATGAACTGTTAAGGACATTGACATCTTTTTTTTTTCTTTTTTAAAGAATTTTGGAGAACATGATCTACTTTGCAACTTCCAGTATTTTGTTATGACCATTGGAACACAAGATCTGAGTGGCTGAATTTGTTCCTCGGAATTGACAGCTCCTCAGCTGTGTACAATTGATTGAGACTAAACATTTAAATGTCCGACAGTTGAGACACCACCCATTCAGAGTAAACGTATTTCTTTTTCTGGAATGCATTTCCACTAAAGTAATTTTCAGCTTTGTCACAAAATTGCACATTAAAACAAAAGAAAATTCCCAGTTCATCTAAAAAGTAACTGTTCTTAAAAAAAGATAAGTGTATTGATCTATGTTTCTACAAAATGAAAATTTTGTTGTCCCAACCTATGCATATTAATAGAAAGAGACCATGATTACACAACAGGGATTTGAAGGAAGCTTTCCATGCCTGAACTAAAGAGCAAGAGAATATACCAGCGTGGTCTTGTTTTACTAAGAAAATTATTATTTCTAACAAATTGAACTGTGTGAAAAATACCAGCTTCATGTTCATAGAGGAGTAGGTTTACTGCTCTCCACCATTGATATCCTGATAAAACTCCGAATACATTTTTCTAGAATCAATTTTGGAAACTTGTAATTTTTATCACTTTTTGGCCCTTTATACAAAAAAGAAATTTATTGATGGAATCCAGCATTATGGTGAGTTTTGGTGCAGCACTCTTGCGTATTTCTCCTTGAAACACAATCCGAAATATTTAGAAAATAAAGCTTCATGTTGCAGTCATGTTTCAGTATAGGTTTAGCAAATGGATGTCTGTGCTGCTTTGAAATTCCTGATTTATACATGTAACACAGTCTTGATAAATTATGCTGTGCTTTAATTGTGGGTAATAGTTTGTAAACTAGTTCTGGCAGTCTTAAATTTCTTTGTCATGTTTATGTTTAGCTTTTTTTTTTTGTGTAGTGGAATTTCTCCCTTCCTTTGTTGAATGGGACCAGTTGTGCACGGATTTGATGAATAATAATTTGAATTTGCTGAATGAACTGGACTGAGGCAATATGCCTCTTTGTTGAAGTTGAACTGTGAACATTTAAAACCAGCACTGCAATTTTTTAGTTTTTTGTATCAGCTTCAAATACTTGTGCCTGCAGCTAGAGCATTCAATTCATATTGTTTGTGTTTCACTGTTTTACAAGGACTGAGTTCATCAAACAAAATGTTCCTTTGGTATTATCTACCTGACAGTCAGTAAAGATTATAAAGTTTACATTGAAAGTATCACATTTTACAGGTTAGTTCAGGGAGATATAAAAATGTTTTGCCTGTTTTGTAAATATGGATCATAATTGCACAATACACAGTTGCTCACAATGGTTACATATTGACGACAATAGCAAATGGAAACTGCTGAAAACCTTTCATTGTAAGGATAGTATGAAAATGGAAATACCAAAGCAGATTTGTCAAGAGTCTGTGGTACACTACAGTGCCATTCATTTGTTTTGCTAATGATAGGGCACAAATTTTGCATGTGAAATTTAAATTGTATACACACCAAAATGTTGAAAAGTTAAGCGCAAGGCCTCTGAAACAATGGGAACTACTGATCCATTTCTGAATTATGCGTTTGCTTTAAACTGATTTTAGTGCTTTGGGTTAGACTGCACTGGCTCAATTTTCTGAATTAGTCAGTGGTAGTGTTTTGTTTTGTTTTTATTTTCAGTTGCAGTTTTCTTTCTGACAAACAACGATCATACTTTTCGGTTCATTCATTAATAAGTATAAATCGCAAAAAAAAAATACATGGAATTAATTTCATATTTAACTTTTTTTTTTTCCCTAACAGCATGCAAATATTTGTAAATTTGTGGTGGATAATTCCACAATACAAGTTGTTGCATTCTTCATTAAATAGCTCAGCATTGACAGAGTTAGGATGTATGATGTGGGCCTGAATGGCATGAGAACGCTGTGGAAAAATAGAATGAAATAAATTCTTAATTTTTTGTTTTTGTTTTAAAAATCCCCAGCACTGGCAGTTCTGGTAGAGCAAATTGTTGCAGTTGAGAAAACAATTATTTATCATCACAATTAGAGACTGACAGTACCTCACACTTCAAGATTTTGTCATTCCTAATATCAGTGGTTTTTTTTGTTGTTTTTTTCTCGTTGTGTGCATGTACAGTTCATTAAATTGACCGTTGCATATGTTTGTTTGTTTCAAATACATGTAATAGCAAATTTGAGTTAACATGTTCTGACATTTTTCAAAAGATCAAAGGAAGGCAGCTAAGTGTGTGCACTCCAATGCAAAACCTGGCAATATTGTTACTGATGAATTTCATCTGATTTTGGAGGGGGAAATGGGAAAGTTTGTTTTAAATCCTTGAATATTCTTCTTCATATGGGTGACTTTGTTTTCAGGGTCTAATGTCTCGAAAACCTTTAGGAGCTGGCAGCTTAAGGGGTGTGATGGAAATTTGTTTTTGACATAAACCTGATTCTGCTCTCTGATTACTGCCACTGGCAACTGTAAGCGTGGAGAAAGCTTTTCAGTGCCTTTACATATGGCACATTTCAGAATCACTTTGTCTTTTTATTGTTTGGGTCATATAAACTATTCTTTCCTTCATTTTCCTGTTTGCCTTTCAATCTTTGCGTGCTTAAAAAAAAATAAAAAAATTACACTTTAAAAATTGAAACCTCAGAATGCTTATGCCCAACATGAGAAACAAATTAACTTTTCCTTCATTAATTACCAGTTATTAACAGCAGTTTTGCTGAATTTTATAATTTTGTGATAGCACTGTGAAGAATCGGCATGGGTAAACACTTCTAGAGCAGGGGCCCACGTGTAGTATATGAGGAATTGATCTTAGGCATCATCAGACAGTGTTTTTCTTTGTAAATATTGTGAAATGTTTCACCCTGTGGGAGTAATTCCCCTTAATCATTGCTAATTAATCGTGTATGCTGAAAAACAGTACAAGTTAACTCTATTGGTTTTTTTTTCTGAAATCGAGCACAGCAGAATGAAAATTGTGTTATTCTGCAACCTGGCCGCTGAATATTTTACGTGTTTATTATGGCATTGGACTTACCACACATCACTGGCGGCGCCCCCTCCCCCCACCCCCCGCATCAGTGTTGAATTTTTTGGCCCCTTATTTATTACTAATTTAGAAAAACTCTCACAGTGATGAAACTCAGATATTTCAGGGCTGTTTGCTTCTTTGTCAAAAAAAAACAACAAATTTGGTTTTAAACAAATTACAGCAAATGCTGTAAGGTTTTTATTATGCAGTATTTAGATGTCTGAAAAATCTGAAAAAACACTGATGTCTTCACTACCAGAATACAGATCATTATATTCTTGCACTAGAAATTAAATGCCCAGAGTTTGGTGTAAATTGCTGAATAGCTTGTAAATTATATTTTGTTTTTTTCTCTCTTGTGTTTGATTCTCTTGGCTTTTTTTCCCCCCTGATAAAGGACTATTTTGGATTTAAATTGAAAATTGTTTTCGTTCTTTTGCAAATCTGCTAGTGCTAGTCATGCAGACACAAATCAGATATGGTTGCTTTTCATCTAAAGTTGATTGGTAGACTTCTGTTTCGTATTTTCTTGGCTCGGCTTTCTGTTTTTCTTATGTTTTACTCTCCAGTTTAGTAAAAAAAAAAAATAATAATAATAACTAGGATAACTCTAAACAGTTTAGAATAGCTTTATTTGCGGAAGTCAAATTTTTTTCCTTCTCTCTTTTTTGTCCAGTTTTTTCACTCACTTTTCTATCTTTAGAGTTTCTGCGCTTACATTTTTTTGGTGCTATTTTTTGCAAATTATAAAAGTGAGTGTGATAATTTTGAGGATCCCCTTTTACCTTACATTTATTTGCAATGATGAAACAAACAGCATTTATGAATTACAGTCACAGTGGTGGCGAAAACAAAGTTTTTTTTTGTTTTTATTTAAGAGAATCAACAACAACAAGATCTAATGTCAGACAATATAAAGCTTTGTACATATTTACCAATCTGCTGTTGATTGTTCGTTATGTACTGATAGATTCAAATTATGTAAATAAATATTTTGGTTTGTCTCTCCTTAACAAATTACATGTCTTTTTTGTGACTATGTGAAGCTATGTCATTCTCGTCGTGGTCTGCATTTTGTTACTGTCTTTTTTACAAATTTATTTAGAAATATGGTAACCATTAACTTATCGCAGGAGTTAACTATAGCTTAGATCCATATTTATTCCTAGACAAATGACAAAAGTTTAAAACTGGGCCTCAAAATTGCATACCTTGAATATTACTTACATGAGGACATTAATTTTTAATGATGACAGGGGGAACTGAACTAAAACAGAAGGGTACTTAATAATTATACAAGTACTATTGAATTATAGTCTTTGAAATTGATCTGGTCACCAGCCATTCTATTTACAGTGTAAGTAGGGTACATATTAAGGATGTAGAAACAGGAAGGTCCACACTGCATAAATTTCAGACTGAGTAATAAAAAACAACATTGCTTGACTTCGAATGATGTCATTGGCTACATTGACCTGATAAATTTTGAGTCGAAATGATACATGTACATATGTTTAGTGTGGTGGCCTAAATAATTACAGTTTTATTTACAAAATTTAACCTAACACCTAAATAGGTACAACAGCAAAGTAAATTTACCTATGGATCGTATGAATGAAGTCAGGCAAAGGAATTCAAACAAACATCATCCAAGTTCCTTGAAAGTTTAGTAGAGTAATACAGCTTCAAAAATGTGTTCACCATTTCAAATTACATGTAGTTGGCATCCCATCTGAACAGTTACATTCTGCAATCAAAGAAAGGCAAGATATGTGCCAATAAATAGACCTAGTGGAACTGTTCCGATCTTAACAAAGTATTTCTCCCAAATGGCCAGAATGGATTTGCTCATATGATGAATTTTTGTGTTAAGTGACAGGGCTAGGTGTCGGAAGGAGCCAATTACGTTCTTGTTACCAATTGATTCCAGAAACTTTGTTAGAAACAAGCTAGAAATACATGAAGTTTGTTATGTGGAGTTTGGCCCACGGCCCCCTAATTTGTTTGGGAAAACTGTCTACTTACATAAATATTGGTAGTAAAAGATACATGTATGTATTTGGCGAATAACATTTGAGCAAACTTGTCTCCCAATAAAAATTACAAAATGTTTGAACATTTCTGTCTTAATTTCAAATGTGACGAAGACAAGTAAAGTTAATACATGTACATGTAAATGGTATTTTAACGGTTATGTTGATAACTTTTATTACACACCTGTACATATTGACTGTTTGTTAAATGCTATTATTTTCATTTCGAGAGAAATGATGTACGTTGAACAGAATGTGAGTTTTAAGTCACCTGTTGACATTTTATCAGTTCCGTTTGGTTCCCTTGTTGTCTTGTAAACATTGTTGTCGTTTACTTATATCAGCTTTCTGATTTTGTGATGTAATATAATGATCTGTTTTGTTTGTGGAGAACAAAAATGTGGACAAAAATTACTGTTGTTAATCATGAGGAGAGGAAAAAAAGAAAAAACTAGTAAAATTTATCAAATGTTTTGACCAATTAAAATTATTTTACAATTTAAACTCATTTGTGATGTCATTCTTTATACGGATACTGTGCTTGGGTATCTCAGTATGTATGTTTATTGTTTTTCATGGCATGACGTAACACTGTCGAATTCATTGGTGATCACGACCTTGGGATAAGTGATATTAGAGAGTATAATAAGATTTATAGAGAGATCTCTCTTCCGCCAAATCGCGAAACTCGGTCGCTGCAGTAAACAAAGAAATCGAAGAATTGAAAGAGACCTTCTTCACCAAAGATACTGGCATGTATCTGTTTACTGTGGTTTGTTCATATTTTTGGGTTGATTGAAACTATTTAGAGTCGTTTCTAAGCTCTTCCGCCCAGTGGAAATGCCCAAACCGGTATTGTTTACCGCAGCGACCTACTTTCCGCTCCATGCTAACAATGGTTTCGCAGAGCTTCCCATGTGGCAGGGCAAATCGACCAATAGTGAAACCTTTCTGTCTCTATAATACTCGCTCGTGTTATACATCTATACTCTGGTGATAAGAAAGCAAAATTAATCTTTGATGCGTTCCTCAGTGACCTACATTGTAATTATTTTATTAATAGCATGTCACTGACGTCACTTAAATCTGATTCTAATTTAGGATCAGATTTCGATGACATATCAAGCGGAAAACTGCATGATAATGTATCAGGGTGTAACCCGAGGCAAAGGATACCGAGACAGTTCAGTTCGCCAAATTCCGTCCGTCATATCATCCATGTCAACAATGCAATAATTCGCACCATACCATATTATGCTGTGCACCATACCCTTTCATAACTGCACGAAAAAGACTAGTAGAGCTCTGTGAGTAGTATGCACCGTGTTTATGGGCGAGCAAGTTGGGGAACTATAGTGAAAGAAGGAATGGTCCGTCTCGGGTGTAACCTAATGGACATGCGACCTGTTATCCGCAGTGAGACTCACCGGGTATATTATTACATGCACAGAATCTGTCTATCTCTGTCTATGTATCTATCTATCTGCCTGTCTGTCTCTGTTTGTCCGTCTGTCTTTGCTCTTTCCTTGTCTCGTGTCTGTGTGCACCCCCCCCCCTCCCCATAAGCTCACACTGTCTATTTACCTTTCTCTGAGGGTGGACACAAACGATCCAGGTTACTGTAGACACTGTAGAGCGTGAGCCCTTTTTTTGGTAGGCATACAGATGTATTACGCTGCACTTCAAGGGTATTCTAAATTCTGTGTGGTTGGTGTTTAATGCAGTTAAGCCCACAGAAGTAACGTGACTGGCATGAAACAAAACAAAAAAAATACCTCACTTTCCATTCCTGCAAGCATTTTTCTCTTGGCGTCAAGAGAGCTCCTCCGTTAGCCGATCCACCGTAGGAATGCAAATACTGTACTCAATTTGCATCACATTATTATATTTACAAGAGATTAGACGAACAGTTTGTAATGACGTGAGCTGTCTAGTAAAAAGTCATCTGCTCTCAGTGATTAAATTGGGTAGAGCGTTTGCTCAGTAAATTAGAGTATTGGGCTCGAACCCCAGTTGTCTATCACAATTATTGTTAGGCTCTCATTTTCATAATTACATGTGTATTTTTTTCTATTCTCGATGCGTTCAAAAATTTCAGACCCATCATCATGGGATACTTTTAATTCCTTTTTACATACCATACAAAAGCGTTTTGTGTGTGTGTGTGTATTTAAGTTCCAAGTTTGAATGCTGTGTCAAATTCAGATTTACATGATGCCAACCACAAAATCTGCCTCTGATTGCCATGCGCATTAATCGTTTATATATTTAGTTTAAATACATGTAGCTTTTTAAATGAAGGTCTCGATAAGGTTCGCTGTGGCTGACGTCACTCTCCAGCCAACAACGCCAAGGAATCCCACGTGTAGGATGACATCAAGTTTTGCTATTAGGAGTGACATAATTATTCGTTCTCACGAAGTCCCGCCGCTTCCAACTCTCCGGGAATCCATGCAAATAATTATTTGTAAATTTGTGGTGGATAATTCCACAATACAAGTGGTTGCGTTCTTCATTAAATAGCTCAGCATTGACAGAGTTAGGATGTATGATATGAGCCTGAATGGCATGAGAATGCTGTGGAAAAATAGTATGAAATAAATTGTTTCTTATTTTTTTGTTTTTGTGTTGTAAAGCACTGGCAGTTTTGGTAGAGCAAATTGTTACAGTTGAGAAAACAATTATTTATCATCACAATTAGAGACTGACAATACCTCACAATCGTATACACAGGGATGGAAATTTTCAGGAAATTTCCTGATTTCCGGATTTGAAAATCGGTTGTCCTTGGCGTACATTATTTTGTAGTTTTTTGTTTTTTTTTGACTAAATGAATTGGCCTTAGTGTTTTGTGTATATATTGTGTTTGGCTCAGGAATTTTTGTCTGTCAGTAGTTCCCATCCCTGTATACAAATCTACATCGAATTGACGTAAGGATGCCAAGTCTGTCGTCGACGAACAATTATTTTTTTTACAAGACCCTCATGCAGATTGTCTCCTAATGATGGAATTGTCCACTCGTTCTACAGGAACCCCCGCCTCCACCCCATTTTCTTCAAGTTTGCTCACACTCAGTGTCATATTTAGTGTAGAACTTTAATTAGTAGGCCAAGAGTAAAGTTGCAGTTGTCTGTGTCCTTGTATTTATCTTTTTAAAAAAATATTTGTATAGTTCAGTAGCAGCTGCGAAGGCGGCACAAGTACGCCAGCAGTAACAGCTGTAACACTATAAATTTTAAGTGAATTTTCTTTCATACTCTGTGAGGAAAAAAAGAACAAATCAAGTTCAGAAACTGAGCAGAGGAAGACAGCATGAGAAACACACACAAGGCGTAAACCATCTTTACGACCACTGCAAATTAAATGGATTGAAATGCGGTAAGTTAATACACGACAGTAAATAAACAAGTGATAAAGAGCCAATCATTCAGTAAAATCGTTTACTTGACATTGGGTTACTGGGATTCATTGAGCGAGGCAGGAAGGTGGAGGGAGGAGACGTCAAAAGCAACATTGCACCGTTTCTGAACAATCACGCTTTCCGATATGGAACCCCTTGCCCTACTTTTCTGTCAGGTTTCGGCCTATAAGAACACGGTGATTTGAATTTCACAGCACTATAACCTGTTCTTCAGTATGCAGAAAAAAAATCCGGCTTCGTTTGCTCTAAGGTAAATTATGTATATTAATACCAAACACGCATATTATAGCAATGACTTCGAAGAAACCTAATTATGCAAGTTCGTTTCAGCTACAGCCAATGAAATCTCATAATTTTGGGCCAATGAAAATTAGTATGTCAGCCGGTAATAACCAATGGATGCTGTGAATTTATGCCCAATCAAAATATAGTTCTTTGTAGATTCCAGTTGACCAATCAGATATAGTTTTATAAAAATATAGTAATGTCTGCTTACCCACAATTCCTATCAAAAATTGCGGTTCGCCAAGATAAACAAGTCGTCGTGCTCTAAGTGGACTTATATTTGAAAGCAACCGGGAAATTTGGGATTCTCAATCGGTAAGATTAACTTCTGAAGCATTACCTATGTCACTTGATGATTTATATCCATTATTACATAGTTTGAAACAATTGAATGTTAAAATTAATCACCTGAATATATAACAGTGACGAAAGAGCCAAACCATTATTTCCTTCTGTTCGCGTGTACCGTTATGTGAGATAGCATTCCTTATTCCGGTTTTTGTCAACACACTTAAAATAAACGATTACGTTTTGAGGGAGGAGTTCCTTACTCGAGCGCCTCTTTTTCACCGTTTTCACTAGCCTGGACAAGTACAGACAATCCGAAATTTCGGAAAAAATCCGAAGAACACTAAGTTGACTAACAGTGTCCAGTCAGCCTACTATAGTAGCCTATATGTAGATCTAGAACTAGATCTAGACTCTAGATCTATTTGAAGTAAAAGATGAATTTAATCGTAGTAATCAATACTAATGGCCCGAAAGATATTTCAATGTGAGACACTCCTATGATTTTGGAAACTTGCCACAGTATCACCGTCGCAGAAGACATCAAAATGGGGAGGGGTACCTTACTCGAGCGCCACTTTTTGATAAAAAACCCTAGACGGCCTAGATCTAGATCTAGATCTAGATATTTTTTCGGTACGTATTAATTTTGTTAGTTTATCCAATTGTCATTGGAAAAAAAAGCAATGATTGATATGTAGCCTAACGACGTGAGGGTCTAGTCAGTTTGTATCATCAAGGCCGTAGGCCGATGTTCGTCCGGGCAGTAGTCAGATTGACTTATCAGGGAAAACCGCCGGGGTAGCTAGATCTATATACTGGCGCTCGAGTACGGAACTCCTTCCACTCTAGATCTAGACTCTAGATCTAGTCTAGATCTAGCTTCTAGCCTGCATTAAGGTCTTGATCTTCATTTTTGTCATTCGAAGTGTTTGTCCGTAGATATCGACGGATAAAATTTCCTCTAGGATTTTTTTTATCCGTCAACATAAATTCTGTATTTGCGAGTCATCTCCCCTGATTCGAACCTTCCTCCGTCTTCCTCCCTCATCCCGAGGCGATCAACGTTCGTAATCATATTGGGCGAGTGTTGAAAACGATATTGAAATTGGAGAGACTTGGAAATTTATTAATTAAATGGATACATACGAATTAACGAAGGTTCAGGTCTAATCCATTGAACTTGATATGGGTTACTTGGTTTGGTCATTCTTTTTTTAGTAAGACTTTCCTCACAATTACTCAGGTTCCTCAGTAGCGTAGTGGTTAGCATCTCTGCCTGTCAATCAGGAGGTCGAGGTTCGATTCTCAGCACAGCGTTTGTTTTTTTTTCATAACTCTTTTTATTAGGCATAAATTTTTTATTTTTTTTTACCCAAGAACAATAACGGAAGAAATCCATTTATTTTTGGTTTTTTTTTGCATCTACGCCTGTCAATCTGGGGACAGTGGTTCGATTTCTCAGCAGGGTAGGTTTTTTTTTTCTTCTTTTCTTATAAAAGTCTTTTTATCTGTAATCAATCTGTTTGGTAATTTAAAAAAAATCCAGTTTGCTTGTTTGTTGTTGTTTGTCATTAGTCAACCCGAGCTTTATCCGCCGATACTGTTGGCGGCCCAATATCTGCTGATAGTGTTGCCGGATAAACCCAAGTATCCGCCGATAATATTGACGGATAAAGCTGCTCAGTATCCGTCGATAATGTTGACCGATAAAGCTGGGCAGTATCCGTCGATAATGTTGACGGATAAGGGCGGCCTTTGTCATTTTGGTAGCCCGCATTAAGGTCTTTATTGAATCACATTTACCGAAGTGTTTATCCGCCTAGGCCTATTTGCGTGGGATCTCCCCTGAACCTTTTTCTGTCTTCTTCCCTTTTTCCACTCATCCCGATCAACATTTGTATTGTGCACATGTTGAAAACAATAGCCTTTTGAATTTGGAGAGGCAGGCTTTTCTGAATATAAATGGAATTTTATTGATTAAATGGATTATAGGCCTACCTACAAAGGTTTGGGTCTTAGCAGTAGATATGGGTTCTTGGTTTATTCATGCTTTTTTAGTAAGAATTCCCTCACAATTAATCAGGCATAGGTGCCACTTTTCCGCTATTTGAATTTTTTCCAACTTGCGCTGGTTGCGCTGCTACATTAATAAAATAGCACTTTAGGTACCGCCAAATTGTGTTAATTTATGCTTGATTTTTAAAATAAAATTCTAAATTAGGGAACGCCCCCCCCCCTCCCCCGGCGAGTCGAAAAAATGTTCCTCCTTTTTCATAATTCCTGGGTGGCACCTATGATCAGGGGTCTTAGTAGCGTAGTGGTTAGCATCTCTGCCCATCAGTCTGGGGGCGTGGTTCGATTCTCAGCAGGACATTTTTTATTAAAATGTCATTTTGTTAGGATTCGGGTCAGTCTTTTTAAAAAAAAAAAAAATCCAAGAACAGTAATGGAATAGGCTAAATCCATTTTTTAAACATTTTTCTGTAGGCTTATCTTCACTTGTCAATCGGGGGACAGTGGTTCGATTCTCAACAGGGTAGGTTTTTTTCTTCTTTTGATAATGATATAGATCTAGGCCTAAAAGTCTTTTTATCAGTCTGTTAATATTTTTTTTTATCCAACAACATTAGGAATAGGCTAAATCCAGTTCTTCGTTTTTTTTTTCATTAGTCAACACCAATACCTGCAGATAAACCCGAGCTTTATCCGTCGATACTGTTGGCGGTCCAAGGTCTGCAGATAGTGTTGCCGGATAAACCCAAGCAGTATCGGACAAACCTGGGCAGTATTCGCAGATGTTTATCGACCCAGGCAGTATCTGCAGAGTTTAGATGTATATAAATCTATACTCTCTGGTATCGGCCAATAATGTTGGCAGATAAACTTGGGCAGTGTCTGCCAACATCATCGGCGGATAAACCTGGGAAGTAACAACAAAAAAAAGTCAGCTCTTGTGGAGAGTTGGATGACAAATAATAGTTCTGTAACTCTTACCAGGCATAGCAGTCTAAACACAAGCAGTTGAGTCCCAAGCACTGTCAGTAGGCTAAAAATAACTAGTTCTGGCTGTCACTTTGTCAGCAGTTCTAACAGGTCTCTGGCACTGATTCGAATGATTTCAAAATTGGAGGTCAGAAGTTACTTGGAGATATGTTGGAAATAATGGTTCGACCACACGGCGGGGGAAGGGCATGCGTGAAACACATTCTTTGAATTTCACATTGACCGTTTGTTAGAGTGGGATTACTTTCAGACTTTCCAGTGTCAAAAGTAGACCAACTGTTGCCCTGGCGCCGGAGTACATCAACAAAAACTCAAGGCGTGAAGAATAAGTTCATGTGGAACTGGCCTGAGAAGGACAGTGATGATTTTATGTCGACTGATTACTGTAGATTTAACTTGCTATGCTCACATCACGTACCTGTATTTTTATATACTTATGCATTAAACCGTTTTGGAGTAACTTTCCATTTCACTCTGAATGTAGAATTTACTTGTTCTCCCAGTCCCAGTACTCAGCGGCGGGCCCGGTCAGTGATATGTCATCAAGATTTTAACTTCAGCATTTTTAAATTTTAATTTTTTAAAAATTTTATTCGCAGATGGATTTTCTGTTTGTGATTTTTATTTAGGAAGAGTTCCTTATGCGTCACCTGACAACCTCCTCTGTGTGAAATGTCGTTCAATTGAGTTATCGATGAAACTTTCACTAAAACAT
Source organism: Onchidella celtica (assembly GCA_963931925.1). Lineage (NCBI taxonomy): Eukaryota > Metazoa > Mollusca > Gastropoda > Systellommatophora > Onchidiidae > Onchidella > Onchidella celtica. The sequence continues at coordinate 77,696,981 of OZ007568.1, forward strand.
TTTTGATGGTGAGAGCAGTCTATGGGATACAAAATCGCCCAAGTACTATAACAAGCAGGCGAGAACCAAAGCCCTCTGAATTTTAGAGAGTGGTAGAAGTCTAGAAAGATCAGATTAACTTCACATACATACATTGAAAAGCTGAAACGAACAATTCCTTCGCTCGACGAGTGAGAAGCCAGCGGCGGCCACCCGAGCATCCATCTCAATCACATGACCAAAACAAACGATGCGCATCACTTCTCATTCAGAAACGGAGCAGAGTAAACAAACAGTGTGTCGAGGGGGAAATCGGAAAGCAAGAAGAGTTCGTCCTCTGCCCCTTATTCCTTTTTTTAAACTAAACTCGCCTGCCGAGTGGGGGGGGGGGGGGGGTTTGTTGGGTGACTTGTTTTACTACTAAAAATGTAATAAAATAAAATATATATGGCAAATGGATCCAGGTTACCGTGGAGAGAGATGAGCTATTCAATTCGCACTGACTAAAAGAAATCATTTAACATGTTTAAAATTTGATTTTACGTTTTTATTTCTGTCCCGTTCAGTGAACAGGAATAAAGTAATCTGGAGCACACTAGATCTAGTAACATTGATCAATTTGCCCACATCAATTTTGCAAAAGCCTTTTTAAAAAAAAAAATGTTTTTCCTAAAAATGAGCAATCCTAGGTTAAAAAAAAAAATAAAAAAATGCTCCGCCGTAGGTTTGAACCCAAAACCGGACCCATAGTCTCTGACTGATAACCGCGGATGCTAGCCATTGCGCCATCGCAGACTGCAGAATACAGGAGAACTTTCCCATAGCAGACATCACAAAATCAAGACCCACCCCCATCTGCAGACGTCTGAGGTTAAGATGGGGATCCTATTCGCAGACGTCTGCGAATAGCACTTCGTTTATCAAGTTCCAGATCAAGAAGATTCAATGTCATGTGTGTTTTCAGAATTTTAGTGTTGATGTTGTAAATGAATACCAGGGTGAAGTACCAGTGTTCTGTGTGTTAATCGCTGAGTCGCGCGTAGCTAAGTACTCGGACTACTCCGCTCTTTAAAGAGGCAAAGACTGGGAGAGGGGTGTGCATGTGTGTAAAACAGCATACCACGAACGGCAAAAGGAAGTTCAGACAATTTTGTCAGGGTCACTTACACTTACAGGTGTACACCCAGAAGACTGGCCTTGGTCATTTGAGATACTTTGGATGAAATACCTCATGCTTACCTTTCGAACTTACTGAAGGGGCAAACCCCATAGACGCTTCTAGTCATAGAATTAAGTCCTTCAGCCTCCATCGGGATAATCAAATTCAGTAATCATCCCCTCCTTTCAAGATTAACCTATTAGAACTAGAAGTGAAATGTTCTCATTCTGTTAAAAAGCATTTATTCTTATCAGCTTGAAGGCCTTGAGAGATCTCAGATATACATATAGTTGAACGCTTACATTTTGGCATTCTGATCTAGATGTTACATTTACTGAGAAATTTGCAAGTATATGTTTTTGTTCTGTATTGCTACCCTACCTGTTCACAAGATGTATGGAAGGACTTTTGAATGCGTCTTATTGCCAGATGTTCATACAGCAATGAAATACTAGGGGTGTTAAGTCCCTACAAGTACAAGGATGCAACTTTAGGAGTGACCAAGAACAGTGGGTTGCAGAGGGGCAGTGAGCCACCCCTGTCGAGTTAGTCCATTGGGGAGGTTTTTTTAAACAATAATTAACTGCTGAGTACACTAAAAGATAGACTGGCAGTGCTGGCAAGAGAAGCATTCAGAAATCTTTCCAGATGTACAGCTTAAACCTTTTCATGGTTCTTGGATGTGCATGATGTCATGTGTTAAAATTATTATTTCCAGCACCATCGGAAATGGCCAGAACAAAGCAAACTGCTCGTAAATCTACTGGTGGTAAAGCCCCCAGGAAACAACTTGCAACAAAGGCAGCAAGAAAAAGTGCTCCATCAACTGGAGGTGTGAAGAAACCTCATCGTTACAGGCCAGGTACTGTTGCTCTGAGAGAAATCCGTCGTTACCAGAAGTCAACTGAACTGCTGATCAGAAAATTGCCTTTCCAGAGACTGGTCAGAGAAATCGCTCAGGACTTCAAAACAGATCTTCGTTTCCAGAGTGCAGCTATTGGAGCCTTACAGGTAAGAAGAGATAGGAAGCAAACAGGTATTTTACATCTTTTTTACAAAGGGAAGAGGTTCCATACATCCCCACCACCTAGCCTCTAACCCTAACCCTGTTCTTAGCCCTAACTCCAAACCAAATCCAAGCCTTTCAACCAGAAAACAAAAAGAAACCCTAGGGATAGTCTGTAGAGAACTGTAAGAGTTCAGTGGTTTGGATTTAGGGAACTCTTTCCATCACATGACTTCACGGATACTTTGTTGCAAACCTATATCTTGCAGGAAATTCAATGGAGTGCTGAAAAGTTTTTGTGTATGTATGTGTATGACATTTTGTGAAAGTTTTTGTGTAGTGAAAATGAGGTAACTCAACACCTGTGGAAGTATATAATATGCTATTTTGCTCTTGTCAGTTTTAATTTTTCAATCAAAGGCCTATCTACCAGAATAGCTACTCAGAATTTCATATTCCAAGGCCGTCTAGTGTCAAGTATTCAGAACCTTGGTCCTGCAGTCCCACCAAAGTAATTAGTAGCCAAAATCGTGCAGACCTAATTTTATGGGCATTTTGTTGATAAATGCAAGGGATTGGCAACTTTTTTGGGTGCTTGCCGGCAAAATTGTGGAAAATGAAACATTTAGAGTAGGGTCAACTCCTCAAGGTTGACGTCACTGAAGATTGATTTTCCCGATGTCAGTTTTTTTTTGTGTGTAGTGCTATCCTTGACACCTTTTTTAGTGCATAAAAAGCTTCTTAAATCGACTTTTTTAAGCGACACTGCCTCTTTGGCCAATTGGTGGGGGTGGAGGGGGTCTTAATGACACAAGTGAAAATATAATTGCATAACTTGATTTTCCACTGGCAGCCACAATGCCCCGCCCCCTAACTGACTAAACACACTCCAACCATGCCCTTTTCTGTTGGGAGGGTGACCAGTGAGAAAAAAACAACAGTGTCAGCTAATTTATAGTAATTAGTATACCCACACTGTAGCGTAGGTCACAGCTCAGATTTTCAGTACATATTATTATTATTATTCACAAATCACTTCTCAAATTGAGTTAACAGTTGTCTTCACTCATTCAGTTCAGTCGTATCAGTCAAGTTGTAAATTCTATTAGATTACTTACACGCACAGGTCTAGATCTTCATAACATGGCCACGTCGGGTGCATTTATATATGCTTCCTTATGACAGGCAAAAACTAAAAGTGCTGTCATTAAAAGGCAGCACTGATTAATGAAGTTGAAAGGACAAACAAAAAGCAGAAAGTGGTGGCGCAAGAATTTGTTGACACAGCTGCCATACTGGTTTTATTTTTGTTTAAATTTAATTGTGATCAAGGGGGATAACGAAGCAATTACTTGAGTCAATTTTTCATGTAACTAAGTGGTCTTTTTGGCCAAGTCCTATGGGCATTGACTTCATCAGCATCCACTGTAATTATCACGTGGTGCAATTTAGCAGCATGTGTCGACTGGCGAATTTAATGTGTTTAAAATTCAGTGATATTGTGGCCAGATTTCTTCACATTTTGGCAGACTTATCTGGTTTGGTGAAAAATTTAATTGTTGGAGCAACGAAAACAAAAGCAAAAGAAACATTAACATGTTTTTGAGTGATGAAAGCCTAGTCTGGTGGCACATTCATTTTGAGAAGAGTTTGTTTTCATTGGTGGTGAGATCTGCCACATATCTTGAATTTAGTTTTACATGTTATGTGCTATTTTTGCTAATTCTGGGTTTGCTTTTGTTCTGTTTTTCAGGAAGCAAGTGAAGCCTACTTGGTTGGTCTGTTTGAGGACACTAACTTGTGCGCCATCCATGCCAAGCGCGTCACAATCATGCCCAAAGACATCCAATTGGCCAGGCGAATTAGAGGAGAGCGTGCCTAATTTTGATTTATCTTGATTTGACGTATTGACACAGACTGTACTTTAATACCCGAGCGTCAGGTCTAGACTGTTAGGTGAATATGAACGACTTAAAGGGTAATGATTTGAAGTATTTAAGAATCGTTTTCTAAATTTGTGTGATTGAAATTGAGCCAGAAAATTGTCACATCCTAGCAGCAAAACAAGTTTGGTCCAAAGCGTTTGGCTAGATCTGGACGGGTATCTTTTTGACAGTGACGAATACTAAGCGCAGCAGCATCAATTTCACTCATAATATTTTCTTAGGTCATCAGTATCAGTGAAATTTTACAAACTTTGTTTTCCTAGTGTTGTGTCTACAATTGGTGTATTTTTTTTTTTTTTTTTTTCATTTGTGCCCAGATTTAAAACCATTCATATTATTCAGTTTCTTTTTTTCATCGGTGGTTTTATTTATTTTTTTTCCCTACTTCACTATGTGGTGTTTCCTTTTGTGTCATTCATGTCATTTACACTTCAGTCATTATACGTTTATCCATTTTAAAACTGTACATTTCCAAATCATTTTTCATCACGTCATAATAGGTCTGACATAAGAAAAAAAATTATTTTAAAAAAAATAAAAAAAGCGATACAAAGAAAAAATTGGGCCCAGGAATTTCCTGTTGTATCCTTGAGCGAAATTATTTGAAATAAAAGCACCTATTATGATTTTACTTTGTGGATAATTAAAAATTTAAACCAAGTGGCCTAAAAGGTGCTGGACTTTCGCAGTCAGTAATATTAATAATGTACTTTCTTTGATGTCGTGCTCCATTTTTTTTCCTTCTTGATGGGCACAACTTTTTTTTATTGTCATCCAGAGAAAATTATTTGAATAAAGAAATTAGTATGTCCAATATTGTAGTTTCTTTTTATTTTTCTTCTGTACGATATATATGTCTAAAATAGACAAAATGCAAAATTCTACATGAACATGCCAAAAAAAAACACCCATTTGGAAACATCCACAATGGCACAGAAACAATCCGGAAAGTAAGTTGGACAAATATGACTTGTTCATATATTCTAATACATGCATCACATTGAAAGACTTCATGACCACAGTCCATGCATTTCAAATTATAGTGCGTTGTATTGCGCTACACACTAAAGTAAGGAAAATTGTGTTTTATATACAGTGGAGTCTTATCCAAAGTGAACTTGCTTAAACTGAAATTTGGTTTAAATGACACGAGCTTTGGTCTCAGTTTGTTTCCTCTTTACAGTGGCGTCCGCATAATTTGAAGTTGTCAGGAGGGAAATGAATTAAGACTTCGGTTTACCTCAGAGCAGAGAAATAACCATTACTATGCTGTTTGCCCCACACCATACATATAATCTATGTAAATGGAAAGCGAATTAGAAATTTTCTGGAAAGCTTTTGGAATCATTCACAGACACTTTCCACTAGAACAGTCACGATGACACTTAATTGATTTTTTTGTGCACAATGTTTGAATTAATGAACTTGGGATGTGGACTTCCGACTACTGGCTTCCATGACCCCAATCAAGTATTTTCATTCCTTTAGGTTAAATACATGTACGAGAAAAATACATTACAAAAAAAAAAGGGGACAAGGTGGTCTAGAGGCAAGGTGCTCGCCTCTCATGCCAAGGGTCCCGGGTTCTAAACCCGGGCAGTGCAGGCATGTTGGAAAGTGGATTTTTCTCGTATTTTCAAGTCCCTGGTCCTATTGGGGGGTAGGATCGAGTACCTAGTCTTCTCGGATAAGGACGAAAAAATTCGGAGGGCCCGTGTGCACGTTAAAGATACCTTGGCAGTTGGAAATCGTAAAGAGTAGGCCGAAAGGCCGCTGCCCGGGCAAAATTGAAATTAATAGATTAAAATTTATCCATATCATCCCCCCCCCCCCCGCCAGAACAAGAAATAATAAAAACAAGTAAAGTGAGGTGTAAATGCCAAGGGCAGCGAACCTCCTAAAATAAAAACCTCAAACGAGAAAAAAAATATGCTTCCAGCTTTCAAGACAGAAATTTAATATATCCCATAGTCTTACAGTTACACATCTACAGGCAATAAAGTCACCATTTCTGTTAAAACAGTGGACACTTCAGCTCAAGGACAAGAAAATCACAAGACAGCAAATTTTGAATACAACTGTATAAGTGATGTAACATTGTGAGTTGTATATGATATAGTGCTGTAAGTGTAAAGCTGTCTGTTTAACTTGTAATTTTTGTACCCTTACAAAACAGCTCAAAGAAATTTGCCACTTAATTGAAAAATTCATGTTGCCCATGGATTTTCCAATCGGAAAATCTTGAGGTCACAGAAAATTAAGCATTTACGCAATAATTTTGCAAACAATTGCTGCAATACCACATCAGTTTTGAGAAATTGCGGCTGGGGCATGCATTTCCAAACATACTGCGGTGAGTGAGTTTTGACTGAAAATGCACATAATGTAATGCACATTCACATACTCTGTTCTGGCTCATTTTTTTAATGAACTCTGAAATGTGGCAGTGCTGTACGGTAATTTAGCTTACTACTGTACTACAGTGTCTGTGAGCTATTCTCAAAACTTAAAGGTAGTGCTTCTTGTAAAGTGGGACAAATGGCAAAAACTAGGAAACCAAGTTTGTAGGACTAAGAAATGTCCAAATAGTGTGAGATAGGAAAAGACCAAACACCACAATTAATTACATGTAATAAAGATAATTATAACATATGAAAATGCATTGTTTATCATCCTTATTTTTTGCTACATCATGATGTGACTATTTTTATGTCAATGAACCACAGAAATAGAAGTAGGTCTACATGTAATAAGGCACTCACAGAACAGACAAACAATGTAAAAGGAGGTGTTAGAATCTATGCAACATTTCTAGTCCCTATTTTAATCTGCTTTTATAAGTAAAACAGCTTCAAAAATGCATCATGTAAGAGTGTGGGTCACAACGCTACCACATGTATCAGGTAGTCCTAATTGATTTTTAATTTTTATCACAACTCACCAGTTCTTGTCTAATCTGATGGAGCTTGCTTTTCTAAGATTTTTGATACCAAAAACTTTGTCGATCTGGGTTAAAGGGTTTGAAAGTTATGGCATTTTCAAAAGTGAAAAGGCACCTCGAATTTGCTACCTTTTGCAGATTGCACAATAGTCTGATTTTGACCGCCGCCCATAAAATGGCTGTTTATTGAGTCACAGCATTAAAAATTATCTGTTTCCAAGTCAAGGGGGTGTACATTACGCTCAAATTTTCGAGGGGTACAATGTAGTACAAGCATCTTATTATTCTTATTTTACTTTTTTCAGTCATCAAACGACATCCGACGTCAATTTTGTGTGAACTACAGGGGAGACGAAATAATGTTTTAATTTTTTTTTTAAATTGAAAATGAGGTCAACCGCATCGTCACTGACTTAGCACTGAATGTCAGAAAAAGGTGACGAAATTAAGCATTGGGTGGGTCTATAAAAAGTCAGCGCTTCATGCCAAAACATGCCGGAAGTCTTAATTTTGGCACTCCCTGAAAATACAAAGGCTGAGGTTCATTTGCGCATAATTTTGATCGTGATCTAATAAAAGTTTCCGCCAGTTTCTCGATTAACAAACTTTTCAACAAATGGATTTTTAAAGGAATTTCAACTTAAAACAGGATGAAAAATACATTGAATTAAACCTCATTTATCCTGCTTTCTGCGTGAGTTATTTTCAGACACGTGTGCTACATCGGAGCGATGCTCCGAGGTCCTTTGTTAATATTATGAGGGGGTCAAATTGGTATGTGCGGCTCAGGGCGAAAATGGCAAGACTGTGTCTTGTTCAAGCAATAAAAACACATGGCTACACACATTAAACAATACAAAAAATAATGCATTACATGTATACTTGGACAGAGGAAGACTTATTTTGATGTAGGATACACGCCGTTTTACATAAACTCACAGCAGTAATAGCCTTGTATTGCTGGCCTAAAATTATGCCAAAATGGGATTTCGGCCCTTCAGCGGGGCAGTTTGGACTACCTACTAATGTACTATTTTTGTTGGAGTATAAACCAGCACAGCCACCCAGAATTAGTACACCTGTACACATGTTATAGTGGGCGAGCTGTGTTCACCACATGTAATATTAATTTTGTCATAAATTTACTAAAGACACAAAACATTCAGGTCCACTCAAACAATTTACTGAACTGAAACTAGTGAAAGTGATGAAACATACATAGTACGTGTACATTTATGATGGATGTATAGGTTTCATTAGGTCTTAACTCTACACAACTCAACAGTCATCTTGTTTTGACATCACCTGCTACAGTACAACTATACATGCAGGTCTCTGACAGAAGTGCATAAAAATTAGCACAAAATGCACGTATGAACATGAGAATTCCCTGTACATTTCCAGATTTTAATTTTTCTTTTTTTTTCCCCCTAAGGTGGAAATTTGGCAATTTTTGATTTTTGTTTTACTTCATAATCATTTAAATGGGAAAGGAAAAGTGTAGTATTAGTAGTATTGTACTACTTAATTTAATACAGGTATGTAATGGTAAATGCTATTTTGTATATTGTCCAGTACGCATATTATATATAAATTATAATAAACATGTGATAGTGATAATACATGCATAAGTATCGTATGGGCCCATGTGTGTGTATATATTATGGTGGTGATGGCATGTTATGTACATCAAATGTTCAGGAAATATTTCTACCAGTAGTTCTTATCCTCTGATTTGCTGAATATAACATTCATACTTTACCATACACACTTATCAATTACATTACAAATACATGTACTGTACACATGTACACGTAGCCTATGTAATAACAATTTTTTTTTGGATGGAGGAGGGGGGATCTAATTCTAATGTGGATGACATGAGAATGAAAACTGACAGTCTCATCATATTGTGCATTTAATAGTAATGCTGAATTAAGTTGTGTAACATTACCATTACATACATGTAGGCCTATATATATAATATATATATATACATTGTATAATACAACAGTAACGGTACTGTAGTTCAGCGTTACTGTTAAACACAGACAAAAGTCAGAGCACAAGTTTCTGTGTTGTTTTTATTTGTAATTCTGGAAATTGTCACTGAGCAAATTTGATCAATACATGAATTGTATGTAGCCACAGCTCAAAATAACACATACTGAAATCAGTGAAGAAACATTTTGCTCATGTCAGGGGAAATGCTGAGAGTGAGAAACAATTCACAAATATTATACAACTACATGCAAATTTACCTGGTGCTGCTGGAGTGAATAGTGTAGATCATACATAAATCATTTTTACATGTACAACTATACATATACATCATGTATTATTTATACTACATGGTTTACAGTGTACATATAGTGTGATATTACACATAGGCCTAATGCAGTTTACATACTACAAAACATGATATGTACTTAACTTTAATTAACTGGCCTGGGTCCTCAGATAATAAGATATCCACTCTTTAGTCTTTCTTAAGTTTAACTTACAAAATATCAGTAATCACCCTTCGGCTGTTGGCAACTCATTAAAACCAGCCTTTGAAGCTGTTGCTAGGAAACTGGGTCTAATATTTTACATAGCCAAATAGCAAAACTACTGAGTTGTGTTCACTGTTCAGCTAAACTTTCTATGTAAAATACAATGTACTACTGTCCGTTTACAACAAAGGCTAGTTTTAATGAGGTTCCAACAGCCAACCAATAACATTGTATCATTACAACAAAACATATTGTTGATAGCAACATAATTTCACAAGCACTGTTTATGAGTTTTGAAATATGATGTGCAACAGCCGAACTCCAATGTAACAAAAATTGGTTTAAAAAAAATCTCGGTTATAAAGGAAAGAATGTTGAGCCCCTTATTCCCTTGATCTGCCAAGTAAATGAGTTAAATAAAGAAGGGTTTGATGGTTGCTTATTTAATGTCAAAATAATTTTCCCTTCAGAAACAACTTTACCACAATGATTGCATGCCTTAATCAAAATCAGTGTGTTGACTCTGACTCAGACTGAGCCATTAAAAACACAAGTACTGTATTAAGTGTAATGCTCCATAGCTTGCATAAAAAATCATACAAAATCCATAATTTCACTAAGTTGCAACTGTCAAGGCGATAGCCTCGCCCTTTCTTCCCTATGCACCTTGTCTCCGTGATGTGTGTGACACTGAAAGTTGCATTGTGTAATTTTAAAAATCCACCTCATGCCTGAAGTAATCCTTAAAATGCATTGTACAGAGGCTTTTTCACTCAGAATGACATACATACAGTATTCAAGGAGTGCTAACTGTCCACGGTTCAGGTGGCGCAATATTTGTCTTGCTCCAGTCACTGGCAACCCATGCTGCGCCACTGCTCTACAGTCTCATACAGTCCAGGATCCAAAAACTATGGGCAGAACTTGGAGAAAAAGGTGGCAGGTTACAAATATTACATTATACCTCTGTACAATGTGTTTTTCCACAATACACAGCACAACAGAATCATGTTTACATCTGAACTGATATGATGAGTAGTACTGATAGCAATAATTGGGGAAGTACTGGTAGGTTGTCCCTGGGTCTATGATTCAGTGAGTAAAGAATGGAATTTTTTTTCATATAATATTGTTTGTTTTTGTTGGACTGGAGGCCCAGTTTAGGGGTCTCAACTTGCCCATTAACGGTGTCACATTAACTGATGGATAACATTAAAATAAAAGAAAATACATGTAATATCATCAGTTCACATCCATAACTTAACAGCTGGAGTCTTAAAGACTGTTTTTACACTTCAGCTTTTTCTTTCCGTTCCTTGGCTAATCTTTTATCAACCAGTTCTTTCAATCTTGCCTCAGCTTCTCTGGTATCAATGCCCTTTTCTCTCATCTTGGGTATTACCTGAGCAAGATGAGGTTCTTCAATAGCCGGCACACGGTCAAACAATGACACATTCAACTGTTCATCCAAGTCATTTTCCTCTCTAAGGTAAAGAAAGTACAACATAAAGATTACAAGACTGACAGTCACAATAGCTGGCTGATGTTCATTTCTGTCCTTCTCCTGTGCATTTGGCATGGAAGGGATATTTGCAGCACTAGTTGTAAATTTGTAAGGCTCTGGACTTGGCTCGGGTTTCTTTCCCTTGTGCAATGACAAACTGGTATGGATTCTCTTGGTCTGAATTCTGCAAGAGATAGAGATATATTTTGATTGTACAATTTTATTCAACCGCATACATTGACAGTGAAACAATGCATGCAAAATGTTTTTATAAAATAATGTGTACATAATATACGTGTGTACATGCAGCGCATAACCCAGAATTACATTATTTCTTCTCAAGCTTAATTCATGTCAATGCCGGATACACAAATATTCGTGTCAGAAAACTCATGCATGTAGACGTACATGTATTTAATTTAAAACATCAAAAACTGGTACCAACATAATCTATAGTGCTGATGTTTTTCAGCACTCATTATATTACAGTAGAGCCACTGTTTGAAAAGACAGACATCACACTAGGTATACTCCTTGTTAATCATTGCTGTTGCTCTCTGAGTAAGAAGTCTCAAAGTGCACACTTTTCTGACAAATGTCGGCTGCTCTAAATGAAATACATGTAATATGGACTGTGACTGTGAGAAATCTTAATAAATTACACATTTCCATACTTTGCGTGGACACCATCACTGCTAGCTGTTCTGGGGATTCTTAGTTATGAGTATGATTAATATTAGGAGTCACTGAAATGGGCAATTTTGCATATAAGCCAAAATTTCATCTTGATTTGCTGCCTCACATTTTCAAGAGGACTGACATTACATTAATTACAGGTAGTGAATGCCCGAACTTCCCAAACTTCCACCCCCTCCCCACAACATGTATTAAGTACTAGAAGGTAGATAACGTCATGGGTAAAAGTTGTTCGGATTTCCAGTTTTCATTCCTGAAAATATCTTCTTCAGTTTTCAAAAATTTCCACTGTGACACAAGGATGTGCAATACTGTAATTGAAACGGCCCTATCAAGGCTAAACATAGGTCTCCACTGCCCACATGAAGGCATCGTGCTAGTACCAGAGACATGGTAGTACAACAGTAAAACCTCGTTATACCGCCAAGTAAGGGGCAAACAGAAAATTGGCGGTATAACGAAAATACCATGTAGAACAAGGGAAATAAGTAATTAAGTAATTTACCAACATTGGACTGGCTAACATGTCTAAAATATTGCAGTTATCTCCCTTATCTCTCCACTGGCCATAAACTTCCGTTGTCATTTTGAAGTTTACATTGCTTTCATTTGTATTTTTTTGTTGTTGTTTTTTGTGTTTATATGTGTTGGAGTTTATTTATTCAGAAAATCGCACCTTAACCCACACCCCGCGCGCTACCCGTAAAGCCCGCTGCACGGAGAATCTTATCTGGGGTCACTGACCCGTGCCGCTATGTGATGACCACAAACGCTGTCCACGTGGATCGGTTTTTATTGATCAGTATGAAAACATTCGCTGCTATGCCTTATCACGGTTGATAATGAATTAACCAACAAAACCTTATGGCCCTGTCCCAGTGAGGTTTAGGAAGAATTGCGAATGATATGCGGATAATATTTGGGGTTATTCGCAAAACATTCGCCATATTCGTGAAATATGCTGAAATCATTCGGGCAACATCCTCACACGTTCGCAATCATCCGCACAGGGCCATCTTTCCACTCCCAGGATTTTTTAACAGCTCAAAATTTTGGTTGCGGATCAATTCCGTAACACATTCGCAAAGCGAACGTAAAATATTCGCAGTACACTCTCAAAACATTCGTTGTGCACCCGATCATATTCGGTATGTTCCCGCCACTGGTCATGCATTGCGGATAAGTAGCGAATTGGGAGAGAATGTATATGGGATATGTAGCGTGCATATGACGTGTATAGGACGAACTGTAAGAAAGAGTAGCGAATGCATACAGAATGGCTACGAATAAAACGTATATATAACGTGTGCTTTGCGTTTGACTTGTGATCAAAGTGCGAGAAAGGAGCGAAAGCATTACAAACATAAAACGGACATCAAAAGCACTATAGAAATGTATGAAAATTCTGCATTTCTTCATTTCCAGTCCAGCTGTTGAGAGGTGCACATCTCCCAATGGATCGCCAAAGACAAAATGTGATTATAGCAGCCATCCAAGAACATAACAATCAACTATTCCAAGTGCAGCAGTTGCTCCAGAGAAGAAGAAGGAGAAGAAGAAGAGAAAGAACTGTATGGGTAAGGCCATGGATTGTCAGAAGGCCAGAACTGGGTATCTACAACAGGCTGATGGTGGAGCTGAGGAATGAAGATCCACGTGCCTTCCAAAACTTCATGAGGATGCCCCCAGTCATGTTTGATGAAATTGTGACAAGGCTCACTCCAAGATTGACCAAGCCAAAAATATATTTCAGACCAAACATGGAGCCTGGTCTCAAGGTGGCAATTACCCTGCGTCACCTTGCCTCTGGTACAAAATACACTGACATGCAGTATGCTTGGAGGGTGCCACACAACACCATCAGCAAAGTTGTCAGAGAAGTATGTGAAGCCATAGTGGGTACCTTGATGAGCAGATGACTTGCCCCACCACTGAAGAAGAATGGCGGCAAATAGCTGATGACTGGCTGCAAAGGTGGAACTTTCCTCACACAATTGGTCCCATTGACGGCAAACATGTGGCTTGCAAAGCTCCACCCAACACAGGATCAGAATACTTCAATTACAAGGGTTTTTTCAGCATCATACTGTTTGGCATGGTCAGTTCCGACTACAAGTTCCTTTGGGCTGACGTATCAGGAAATGGCGCTGCATCAGATGCCCAAATCTACAACCACAGTGACTTGAAGCATGGTCTAGAAAACGACACCATCATGGGTTGGCCATGTCCAGATCCCTTGCCAAATGACATACAAGATGTTCCCTACTTCATTGTGGCTGATGATGCTTTCTCCCTGAGAACATTCCTGATGAAGCCATACAGCGCAAGAAACCTGACAAGGGAAGAGTGAATCTACAATTACAGATTGTCAAGGGCAAGAAGAGTGGTGGAAAATGCCTTTGGTATAATGGTAAATAGATTCCAGATATTGTTGACCACAATGCAGCACCATGCTGAAACAGTGAGGCTTATTGTCAAGGCATGTATTCTGCTCCACAACCTGATGCGCAGCCGGTATCCAGCCCTGCAGAACGGGCTTTTTGGACAGACAACTGCAAAATGGACAAATGGAGCAAGGAGAATGGAGAAAGGGACTAAAGCTAGAAGATACTGTGCAAGTGCATGCACCCAACAGAGCATCCAAAGAAGGCAAGATGCAGCGAAACCTCATCAAACATTGGTGCAACTCACCCGCTGGAAATGTACTCTGGCAGGACAGAATGATAGACTTTGTGTAAAATCTAACACTGGGACATGAAAACACTTTATGTCTGAAATAATTGTCAATATTCATTTGTATTTGATGCTTTGGTTTTTTATGTGAAATGTAAAGTTGTCCAACTATAAGTAAAATTTAAATGTGTATTGTTATAAATGTATGTGGGAAAATAAAAGAAAACCAAGTCGAGAAAAAAAAAAATAAATAAAGATGGGGAAATCAACCTCCCTCCAAATCCCTTTAAAAAATAAAAAGCTAAAAAATGGGGATGTCAAACAAAAAATAAATACAGAAACAATTACCCTATGTAAAATAAAATGGATGGGGCCGCTATTGTGCGGTGTGTGTGTGCGTGTATATATATGTGTGTGTATGTGTGCGTGCGTGTGTGTGAAGATACATACAAACACACACCCACAGAGATGATATAATTTCCACATCTAATTTTTTTTTGTCTTTCATTATATTTTTATTTCAACTTTAAAAGGGGTTAACAAATCATACATAAATATACTTTAATTTCTTTAAACAAACAGTAATTTATTGTGTCAATCTTTGACATATTATCAAGCAAATTTTGAACAAACAATGTAGTAAATGTCAAGTTCACCAAACAGTTCATAAATGTTCATAAAATTTATGGAATTTATGTGCAGTAGCAGGCACACAATAGTCCACAAATATACTGAGATTAATGTGCAGTAGCACCACAATAAAGTTCACAAATATACAAATAAGAAACTGCTGCAGCTGCCACAAAATGTTTTCACACTTCATGACAGTCCTGTGGAGTTGAAACTGAAGTAGAGGGCACCGGAGCTACAGGTGTGTTGAGGGACCTTATTGAAGGCAAACTGTCATCGCTGAAACCACTGAATGATAAGTTAAGAGAGGTATCAAATACATCATGTGTGTACTCCAAGACTCGGGATAAAGTTTCAATTGGACGCACTGGCTGCTCAGTAGCACTATTGGGACTTGGCTGTGCTGGCTGGTACTGAGGTGGAATTGGCTGATACTGGGAATATGACGGTCGCTGTGGCTGCTGGTACTGGGTGTACTGCTGGTACAATGTACGGGCAGGTGCCAACTCGGTACGCTTGGGCCTTGGGGCTGGTGGCTGGAGGCTGCTGAGATCTATAGGCGAGTAGGCTTCTGCTGAGGTGCGAAGATTCTGAAGCAGGGAGGTGATCTTCCTTATCATGGTCTGGTACTGCTACTCTGGAAGATTTCTCAGGGCGTCTGCAATATAATTGATGAAGAGCTCCCTTGGTGAAGTACACTTGTCACCAACAAGCTGAGACAGTAGCTGTGTGTTGGCCTGCATGCTGTCCCAGATCTCCCTCAGGAAGTCCTCTTCCTCAGCATCCTGGCGCCTCTTTTTTGAGGGACGACTTTTAGATGTGTATGCCTGTGCAGCTGACATCTCTATTTGTGACAGCAGCCCCTCAGCCTCCACATCTTCTTGCTCACGTTGGACGGCACCAAATTCTGACCCCGCCTCGGAAGCAACTTCAACAACATGAGGGTCCACCTCCAAGGACATCTGTAAACATAAAAAGGAAAACAAAATTTAGTTGTATTTCTGTTTAAATAAATGTCACAATTAAAACAAAAATTATAACAGAAGAAAATTATATAAACTTGTTAACAGTAATTTCATTAAGATTATGTAAAAATGTAAGTTTTAATAAAAGTAAGAATTTTAAACAATTTTAATATTATTTATCAAAGTGCTATAGTTTTAAATAAAATTAAACTTGATAAAAGGAAAGACTATTAATTATGTACTGAAAGTTATAGCTGTAAAATTAATTAAAATGTATGAAAAGAAAAGCTGAAAGAAAAAAAATATGATTTGAAATATGTTAAATAGCTGAAAAAGAAAATTATTAGTGAAAAATAATAATACCAAATTGTACTTACAGGCTTCATGGGGGCAGACGTACGGTGGCGGAGTTCACCCTCGTAGAATGCACATTTCTCGATGACGTACTTTTCCCGGTCTGTGAGTTTCTTTGCTGCCTGGCCCGACTTCAGCTTGTGCAGTTTCACATACCAAGTATGCATCCCTCGCCACCAGCCCTGCAACAGATCACTGGTCACCTCCAGCTCCTGTCCCTTTGCCTCCCATAGTGCCTTCTTTCTTTGGGTGTCCTTGAAATGACAATGACCCCTCCTCCACAGCAGCTCATTTTCCGGAAGCCACTCAAAGACTGAATCCTCCTGTTGTGGTGTAAGAGAGAAATTATTCCCAGGCCTCCTATCCACAGGCTTGGACTTGGCCTTCCCCTTCTTGGCATGACTTGGTCCACCTATCATTTCTTCTTCAGGCTCAGGCTCCACAGGCTCAGGATCAGGTGCTGGGGTTGGAGTACGAGACCTTGATGCATCCCTTGACAGCACTGTAGGTGTAGAACTTGGAGATGGAGATGCCCACCTGGCTTCAGCATCACCAGCAGCCTTCTGCTTTCTCCTCCCCTGCTTCTGTGACTTCGGACGTGGGCTTGACATGCTCGCTTCAGTGGTTGTGGACAGAATAACGAAAAAACGAGAGCACGTCTCTTAAGGTCGCAACTTTTGCGTGTGCAAAACTTCCGTGGTTTCCACAACAGGTGCGCAATGTAATCGCTAAACGTACGCGATACTTCCGTAATATTCGCAATGCGTCCGCAACTTATCCTCAATATATTCGTTATACATCCGTCAATTTCCGGTATGCTTCCTCAATATTTGCAATACGTTCGTCTGTTTTTTGACAATTTTTTCCCTCATCCGCAATCACACGTTATGTTTCCGATTTTATTCGTCATACATTCTCTATACATTATTCATGTATTCGTAATTCTCACGTAATATTTTGCAGATTTTTACAACTTTCACTACGGATGATTGCGGATGATTCAACTTTCTATCCTCAATTCATTCACAGTTTTTCCTCTCCTCACTGGGACAGGGCCTTTAGTCTGTCAGTCTCTAACCAATGATCTGACTTATGATTCCAAACTGACAGCTGTAGTTTTCGTGAGTACGAAGCATGATAACTAGCCACGCCCTCCCAAGCCCTACACAAATGGTTTCATCCTGATTGACACATATTAATAAACCAGTGTAGGCATTTGGGGCAAAGATTATTTCAGAGCTTGTTTCTGATTGGTTCTTAGATACAGACAACTCCAGATGGTGGTTAGCTTGTGAGAAAATGAGATAATATTGCAAATTTGTTGAGCAACAGTTCGCATGTGGATGTTACATCTTTTGAAAGTGTGGGGAGAGCCTTTGAAAGCTTAGTCTTTGTGATTCCGACCAGTGGTTCACTGGTTAACATGTCCATGTTACAATGCATTTGATTTGGAAGAGATACAGTGAACAATAAGACGATGGTTACGTCTCAAAAAGGTCAGTGACCTGATGGGTAAAAATACGGCTTGCGCGTGGCGCGGTCAGCTTGACCTTCCCGACTTTTGCCGCCCGTGCGACGTGAGCGCTTGCGAGTAAATACCGACAATTGCCGCCCCTCGCAGGGTGAGGGTTAAGAGTAAAAGTATTATGTATTGCAACACGACAAATAATGCTATTACTATATTCGTACCCCGCGACCGGTATGAACCAGTTGAAGCATCACCTCGCACGCGCTTAAGTTCGTTTGCAAACTCTCTATTGAAATATGACCCGTCTTTCCCACTGCATGCCCCATCAGTAGGCCTATCAAGACTTCAAAAGCGAAGACTGTGTACTGTAGTAGGATTGGTGTTTGAGTAACAAGCACAGACTGTGGCGCCAAATGATGTTCCGACTGTTAGCTGGATTTAGGTAAATGTGGGGAGTGGGGGTTAAATTTACTTTGGCGCTATTTAACGAGCAATATTTACTATACTCAAGTTATGAATGTAGCAGTCAAACTGTTGGCAGATGGCGGTATAACGAGATTTTTAGTGACTTTGTATAGGTGTCAGATCCGTACCACGGCGAAAAGCTGGCGGTAAGCGGGAATGGCGGTATAGCGAGGTTTTACTGTACATGTATTGTATGTATGTAGGCCTACAAGCCTGTGGTGACAGCACACATGATGCAGGCTTTGAGCAAGGGACAGCCCTGTTCATTGTTGGATGATCATGTGTAATACAGTGCAGTACTAAAGTAGGCGCCCGTGCAGATGCGGGGCTCTCTTGTAGAAGAGGGACAGCAGAGAATACATCTGACGTGATACTGCGTGTCGTAAGAGGCGACTAAAGGTGCAAAGGTCCTGGTCTCCCGAGAAGAGCCAGTTGGCGGTGGGCCAACTACCCACCCTGTAAAAATAAACCAGTTACAGAAACACAAGCAAATACTTCAAATCAGTCTTTTATCTTGGGAGAAGGGGGAGCATCTGCACCTGTAGATTCAATGAAGGACAATGGACAAAGCCGAAAGGACGCCACTGGCCCGACTGCTCCTTCATCAAGCAAGTCACTCCGGATTGCGTCGTGGAATGTCCGCTCCATGTATGAAGCAGGAAAGAGTGCCCAGGTTACAATGGAGATGAGGCGATACAGACTGCACATACTTGGAGTTAGCGAGACCCGCTGGATACAGTCCGGACTGAAACAACTTAATTCTGGGGAAAAGATTTTGTATTCTGGAAGGGAGGACAAAAAGCATACAGAAGGAGTAGCGATCATCTTGAGCAAGCACGCCCAGAGGTCACTGAGGGGATGGGAACCCTATGGAAGGAGAATTATATTGGCATCATTTACTACTAAGAACAAGAACATCAACATGAACATTGTGCAGATATACGCCCCAACAAATGAAGCAACCGATGAGGACAAGGACGACTTCTACAACCAGCTTCAGGAAATAGTTGACACATTGCCAAGAAAAGATGTGAACATTATAATGGGAGACGCCAATGCCAAGATAGGACAGGACAATACAGGGTATGAGGACATTATGGGGTGCAATGGTTTAGGACAAATGAATGAGAATGGAGAGCGGTTTGCAAGTTTCTGCGCATTTAACAGCTATGTGATTGGAGGTTCAGTATTCCCACACAAGAGGATCCATAAGGCCACTTGGATTTCACCGGATGGAGTAACTGAAAATCAGATTGACCACTTTTGCATCACCCGACGATTCAGACGCTCACTAGAGGATGTCATAGTACAGAGAGGAGCAGATGTTGGATCTGACCATCACATGCTGCTGGCAAGACTCAAACTCCGCCTCAAGAAACAAGGTACCAGAGCAGGAACAAAGAGGAGAAAGTTTCAAGTGAGCCTTCTGGATGGAGACAAGAAGGAAGAGTTCCAGCTGACACTGAGGAATAGATTCAAACCCCTTGTTGACCTCGAAGAGACAGTAGATTTGGAGACTCACTGGGCTAAGGTAAAAGGAGTATTTACATCGACATGTCAGGATGTTATTGGGGAAAAGGAAGTGGAACACAAGGAATGGATCAGTCAAAAATCACTGGACTTGATAAGGATAAGAAGAGACCTAAAAGAACGGGTAAATGCAAGTCGTACAAGAAGCTCAAGAGTTGGTAACCAGGAAGAGTACCGAGCATCAGCTAAAGAGGTCAAAAAATCAATTAAAAAAGACAAAGAGGAGTTCATAGGAATGTTAGCAGAGAAAGCAGAGAAGGCAGCAACAGGAGGACACATGAGGATCCTCTACCAGACTACAAAGACTCTTGCTGGAAAATATGGAAAACCTGAAGTTCCTGTCAAGGATTACAACAGGAAGGCTATTTTTGGAAAGGAAGCTCAGGCAAAAAGATGGATAGAACATTTTAACAGCCTCTTGAACAGACCTCCACCAAGCAACCCACCCGACATTCTACCCGCAAGAAATGAGGAATAGATTCAAACCCCTTGTTGACCTCGAAGAGACAGTAGATTTGGAGACTCACTGGGCTAAGGTAAAAGGAGTATTTACATCGACATGTCAGGATGTTATTGGGGAAAAGGAAGTGGAACACAAGGAATGGATCAGTCAAAAATCACTGGACTTGATAAGGATAAGAAGAGACCTAAAAGAACGGGTAAATGCAAGTCGTACAAGAAGCTCAAGAGTTGGTAACCAGGAAGAGTACCGAGCATCAGCTAAAGAGGTCAAAAAATCAATTAAAAAAGACAAAGAGGAGTTCATAGGAATGTTAGCAGAGAAAGCAGAGAAGGCAGCAACAGGAGGACACATGAGGATCCTCTACCAGACTACAAAGACTCTTGCTGGAAAATATGGAAAACCTGAAGTTCCTGTCAAGGATTACAACAGGAAGGCTATTTTTGGAAAGGAAGCTCAGGCAAAAAGATGGATAGAACATTTTAACAGCCTCTTGAACAGACCTCCACCAAGCAACCCACCCGACATTCTACCCGCAAGAAATGATTTACCGATCAGTTGCGACCCTCCGACTAAAGCAGAGATTAATGATGCCATAAAGCAGTTAAATCGAGGCAAGGCAGCTGGACCAGATCAGATCCCACCAGAGGCGCTGAAGGCAGATGCTGCTGGGGCTGCAGAGGGTCTGCACTCACTATTCTCGAGGATTTGGATCGGAGGCAAGTTTCCAAAGGACTGGAAGGAAGGACACCTCGTGAAGCTCCCAAAAAAAGGGGACCTCAGCAATTGTAGTAACTACAGAGGAATCACACTTCTCTCCATCCCAGGAAAGGTTTTCAATCGGATTATTCTCAAGCGAATACAGAATGCAACAGACCAAAAACTTCGCGAGGAGCAAGCTGGTTTCAGGAGTAATCGATCAACCACCGACCAGATCGCCACGCTGAGAATCATAGTAGAGCAGTCGCTAGAGTGGAACTCCCAACTGATAGTGAACTTCCTTGACTACGAGAAGGCCTTTGATAGCATCGATAGAGAAACACTGTGGAGAATATTGAGACATTATGGAATCCCAGAGAAGATGGTGAATCTTATCAAGAGCATGTACGAGGGGACAAGTTGCAGAGTCGTACATGATGGTGAGCTTACTGACAGCTTTGATATCAAGACTGGTGTTAGGCAGGGTTGTTTGCTGTCCCCATTTCTGTTTATCCTGGTGATTGATTGGCTTATGAAAGAAACCACCAGTGGAGGAAGAAATGGCATACAATGGACCCCATGGACACAGCTGGACGATCTAGATTTTGCAGATGACTTGGCACTATTGTCGCACACACACGACCAGATGCAAGCAAAGACTACAGCTCTAAACAAAATTTCAGAATCTATTGGATTGAGGATACATCCCGCGAAGTCGAAGGTCCTAAAAATTGTTGCACCCCTAAGCGAACAAGTCACAGTAGGAGATCAACCACTGGAAGATGTAGAGTCCTTCTGCTATCTTGGTAGTATCATTGACAATAAGGGAGGAACAGAGGCAGAAGTCAAAGCACGAATTGGAAAGGCACAGGCAGCTTTCACATCCTTAAGCAAGATTTGGAGAACCAAGGATATATCTCTAAAAACAAAGCTGAGGATATTCAACTCGAACGTGAAGTCAGTCCTGTTGTATGGATGTGAGACTTGGAATGCGTCCCAGGCCTGCATAAAGAGAATCCAAGTTTTCATCAACAGATGTTTGAGGAAGCTACTTAAGATCAGATGGACAGACAAGGTCAGCAATGAAATTGTATGGAAAAGAACAAGACAGAACCCAGTCAGAGAGGAAATTGGTAGGAGGCGATGGAGATGGATCGGCCACACTCTCAGGAGGCCAGGAAACAGCATCACGAAGAAGGTATTGGACTGGAATCCCCAGGGCAAGAGATCAAGAGGAAGGCCGCGCGGAACGTGGAGAAGAGCCAGAGAAAATGATGTGCAACGAAGCGGAAAGACTTGGAATAATGTAAAGAGGCTGGCCCATGATAGAGAGGGATGGAAGGTGTTTGTTGGTGGCCTATACCCTGATCCAGGGTGAGAAAGGCAATGATGATGATGATGAAAGTAGGCCTGACTAACTCACTTTTATGGCTCAGACTGGGTCAGTGAGCAACTGAAGATCACCTGATGATATCACTTTACTATTCAGAGCTATTCCCGTACTGTTCTTCTTTTCAAGACTAGGGAACACCGTCCAGCCAGGTTATATCATGGGAAAATGTATATTGACTGTGATAGGACATTGTTTTGTCACTTTCATTGGAAATATTAAAAGGGCACTTACAAGTTGTACAGCAGGAAAAAAGTTATTACCAGTATCACTATACATCACAATCCACGATATTCTATCCATGAACATCAAATATTGAAAATCTCTAATTACTGTGACTGTAAAATACGAGATCTAGATCTAGCATTTTACATTTAGGCCTACAGTAGGCCTAATCGGGGGTATCTAGGCCTGCAGCCTAATTGTGAAATCTACCGGTCCTAAGAGCGCCTTCTTGTGAAAGTAAGAAGTTACGGAATAAGCCTAAAGATTTGCCAGTGGATTGAGGCCTTCCTTGTAGGCAGAAAAATGAGGGTGAGTGTGGAAGGAAATTTTTCGGGCTGGTCTCCAGTAAATAGCGGTGTACCACAGGGATCAGTTCTGGGACCGCTACTGTTTCTTCTGTACGTAAATGACATTCCAGAAATCGTTCACTGTGACGTAAAGATTTTTGCAGATGACACAAAGATGTGGAAAACTGTGATAAGTGTAGAAGATTGTAGTGACCTCCAGAAAGACCTTGACTCTGTTGTAGACTGGTCGGATCAATGGCTATTAAAGCTTCATGTCGGAAAATGTAAAAGCATGCAAATGCAGAGGAACAAAGCAAAGAAGATTGATTTCACTTATACAATGATAGATGGTATGACAAGGAAAGACCTGGAAAACATTAGTGTAGAAAAGGACCTGGGTGTGGTTATTACGAGCGATTTGAAACCTACCACACAGTGTGTGCAAGCGGTAAAGAAGGCAAATTCAGTCCTAAAGATGGTTAAGCGATCGTTCCATCATCTTGACACAAAAACATTTAGTGTGATATACAAAACATATGTCAGACCTCGAGTATTGCTGCCAAGCCTGGAGCCCCTACTATGTCAAGGACATCCAGCTCATTGAGGGAGTGCAACGTAGAGCTACTAAACTAGCTAAAGAAATCAGAGATCTTCCTTACAATGATAGACTGGGAAAATTGAAGCTACTGACCCTGGAACAGAGACGACTGAGAGGGGATTTGATTGAAGTTTTTAAACTCTTAAAAGGTTTTGAAAATGTAGAATGGACTCACTTTTTCAACCGATCTCTCTCAGACCACTTACGCGGTCACAGCCTTAAACTACAAAAACCTTGCTCGTTATCCCAAATTCGACAGAAATTTTTTAGCCAGCGCATTGTTGGTGCTTGGAATGGACTTCCAGAATCAGTCGTATCATCAGAGAACATAAACACCTTTAAAAACAAGTTGGATAAGTGGTGGACAGTAGGAGATGGGTCGACTATTAGCTAACGCTACCCTAGACCCATTAATCCATAAGTAAGAAGATTGTTAAAAAAAGGCAGTGGCTATTCTTACGACAGCCAGTGAATATTTTTCTTTGTTTGGCCTTACTTCCGCTCGAGCGCCAATGGCTACCCCAGCCCCTTTTCGCCCGATTAGTCAATCTGACCACCGCCCATTGATACAAACTGACTAGACTCTCACGCCCCCCAAGTCCATCTGACCATTCCAATGCACACTTGAATTGACAATTTGGATGAACTAACAAAATTAATAAGTAGGCCCTACTATTGGGATATGAGCGTAATCTGCCGTAATTCTTACGGCTGCCGTAACTGCCGTAAGAATAGCCACTTCGTTAAAAAAAATGGGGAAGGTTGTGAATCTTCCTCCGATCCTTATAATTACTTTATAATCATAATGTAAGGAGCTTATTTGATCTCTCTTTCTCTATATCATTTGCTTACAATTAAATTATAACTCGCTGTGTATGGTAGGCCTACGTAGTATTCATTTGGTGGTAACACTACGTCACTAGCACTAGCAATCCGAAGGGTCAAACTAGACCTTGATCTAGAAAAAAAAAGTTCCTACCCTGCGGCACCGAGATATTGTTCCACACACTTTAATAAACCAGCCCTGCTAGCCCTTGAAATAAGACAGGCCGTCCCCAAACGTCCAAGAGACATGCTGGTGTTTAGTGTTTATGCGTTAGCCTAAAAGTCCGAGATCTGCGAAAGGTTGAATCAGGTAACATTGATTACGAAATGTGGTCATGTAAACAGGACAGATTTTTAGAATACAAAACAGGCATCTAAAAGTAGGAGCGGAGCACCACCGAAACAAAATCCAAAATACATCATAAGAAGAGCACACACACACACACAAAAAGATGGGGGGGGGGGCAACGGAAAGGAAGGGATCCCATGTGTCATCAAAGTTTTGAAATGGGTCACGAAGCCAAACTGGATGAAAACACCTGGTCCACACGAATCACTGCATACATTATGTGCTCTTACAATGTTGGGCAAAAGTGAATTTGATGTTAATTAAATTGTCAAACCGAAGTTGGAAAGCAAACTGTGGAAAACCTAACCCGGAAATGGGTGGAAGGGGCGGGGGTAGGGGGCGGGAGAGAATTTCCAGTGTACATATATATTATTCTTAAAGATACCGGTGCCAGTGTAGCAATTGTAGATTTCCAGCTCAATTCCTGACTTCTCCCCTTCATTGGACAGGTTTTCGTTCAGTTTTAATGCATTTTCCTTGCCTGTTTCAGCGCACCCACAATCATTAATGTCTCAAAGTCAAACTAATTCAAGGGATCGTGGCTCTTGTGCGAAAACAATAATAAAGAAAAGAACGAGAATCCCATGTTGCGACACACAGGTCCGCCTTTACACAAAGTCTGTATTTCACCATAGTCTGGAAGTGATTCAAGCTGAATCAGGGGCATAACCAAGAATAATATGCACATGTAAATTTGTAAATGCACACTCAAATTGATTTTTAAAGCTCTTTTTTTTTTTTTTTGCGAGCAGCTGTTTTAAATTTACTGGAACGTTAATCTATCAAAGCATCAACTAATGATTGAAACCCGGTGGTAGTCGACTAGAGAAATTCTTTTTGAAAATAAAGTTAAACACCCTGTATTAAAACGTCTTTGTTTTAGTTATCATTTTGTCATTAATTTTGCAAAGGTGTATGTCTTCAGGAACCCCCAAAACTTACTAAATGAAATGTATTGATCCTCAAACTGCAGAAGCTGAACTATCATAAAACACAAACCGGAACTAGGCCTACATCTGAAGTGGACACTTTGAAATTTGTTACTGTCACGAGTGGAGTGAGTGCAATTAAGGGGATTGCTACAGAGCGGGTGTAGAGTAAGAAGGGCTCACGGCAGACAGGTAGGGAAAGACGTGAAAGGAAGAGAGTAAAATTAACGCACGAAGACAAGTAAGGAAAGCGTGCTTGTTATGAGTAGTGGGGGGTCTGAATGAGGCGAAAGCGCTGTATTACTATCACTGCAAGTTAGAAGGTCCTACTGAACGGACGCTAGTAAGAGCCCAGCGGGCGGACATAAGGGGAGCAGTCGAGAGACCAGTGAGAGAGTTTTTCCAGTGATGACTGGTAGGTAGAACGTTGATTGATAATTATGATTGATGTATTATATTATATTCGTCTATTACCATGATGTAAATAAGTATATGTGAGGAATGTGGAAGTCCTTGATATTGGATATAGCAATGTGCGCCATGAGCGATAGATGAAAGTGAGTTCATGGATTTGTAGCGCGAGTGAGTAGTGTGTACTCCGATGGAGGTGTGTTACTGTAAGATGTTTGGTGAGTGAAATGTGAACTAGTGTGTGTACGCTTCATGGGTTGTAAGGAGAGGTGGAGTGAATAGAAATGGTAGGGTATTGTACCAATGTAATGTTATTCTTGTAGGTGCCGAGGTCGGGCCAAAGAGCGCCGCCTACGGTGATAGGCCAGCATAGGGCCGGAGGCCACACATAGGCCAGAAGTGAGGCTGTCAGTGCAGGACAGTAGAGGCACATAAAGTCGTGGCAGTCAGGCCACGGACAGGGACGTAGATATGAGCGTGAATGTGATAATGTACTATTGCCATGTTGATGGGCTAGGAACTAATAATGTACTATTGCCATGTTGAGGGGCTATTGAAATGATAATGTGTTATTGCCCTGCTGAGGTGCTAGGGGAGTGCTAAGGTGTATAACAATAGGACGGTGATATTGAGAGACTGCGGTGCCAGTGAATTATTAATGTGCTATTAAGACCCTGAGGGGAGAGGCTGAGGCCGAAGTGCCTTTAGGAGTAACTACCGGGTTGTGGATCCGAGGGAGAGTGTGTGTGAGAATAAGGCCGTTGTACGGCAGTTAATCCCAATAATATAATGTATGTAATTGCGCTATTATCTGTATAATTATGTTTAATAAATGTGTGAGTCTGATGGATTGTTCTGTTAAGTGTTAAACTTGTTTGTTCGTGATTGTTGTCCTGTCATAAACTATTACATCTCCCAGTCTGGGATTTGTGACAGTTACCAGTATGGCTTCACGTGGCATGGGCTGAAAGTTCTTACACTTACAAAGTAAAATAATAAATATGCTGAAATTTTACTTAAAGTAAAGTAAAAAACATCCTTTCAATTTTTGTTTCATATTGACAGCATCAATGTGCCTACTGCTTCCAGCCAGTTCTAGCTTGAGTTCTAATCGTTTCAGCAATTTATTTGAAAATGCAGCAGCAATTATCTTTCGCCGTCTGCATATTTGTAATTTTCTTTCAAATGCTTGTTCAAATTCTAACTTGAAGCTCCATAGTGTTCTTGCAGATACAGTGTATATCCAAGATCCTGAAGTCATTTTCAATGTTGGTGCAATTGCACTTTTTAATTTAACTGTCAGTGTCACTGGACCATATTGGCAGCTTATGAATAGTCAAGTTCTCTGGATGCGCCATTTCCATCATGTTATTTGTTAAGAAACTGAACCATGCTCTGGAACAGTTACGGGATCCCACAGCTTACAGATGGCGCAAACTGCGTACATGTATTTGGAGACTTTAAATTTACTGATACTCCCACCACGGAATTTCTACATTCAGCAGAGTGGCATGAAGATACATGTATTACAACTCGTGATAATTATGAAAAATTGCTGAAAAAAGCTATGCTCTCCCGAAACGCCAACTGTGTGATTTTCTGGAAGGGGGCATAATTATTTGGGGGAGAAACTGCGGAAGATGTACAAAAAATTCTTGACACCTGACCTCTTTCCAGCCTAATTGGGGAAAAGCTGTTTGGTGATTTAAATTTTGAAATGATGAAGGGGCGGCATAGCCACAACTCACCACAGTGACAATGTGGAAACAATAGAACTTCAAAATGGTTGGACAAACAAAACCTAAGAGTAGAACAAAGATTTTGGCAGTAGCTTTAAAAAACAGGTCACTTTTGAGACTGAAACACAGAGAATCGGAACAAAAATAGTAAAAACTAAAAGAGAGAATAAAAGCCAAACTACTGTAGTTAATACCATGTACTTTGTTAATAATGATCGACTAAAGAAAGAAAAAGCAATTAAAGAAAAAGAATTGAAAGCAGCTGTACTTGGTGCCATCATTGCCCAAAGGGGCGTCTGCAGCAGTAAAGCAGACCTAGATACATTGTACATGTAATACTAATAGAAAGCAGATGCCGAGGCTTTTAAAATACATATACCACACAGAAAACTTTGACAGGCTCAATTAACACTTTATATTCGAGTCTGCTTCAGTCATGAGCTGACAATGAATGTAATGACAGTGATCAAAATGATGACGAAAGGCTGTTACGAAGAATGTACATTGTTGTACATGTAGTTTGTAGTAGTAGTATTAATGGCTTACATATATATGGATTTTTAAGAGGTACTCAGCTTATTGAAAATAATCTACATGTACATGTAATTCATTTTGTGTAAAGTTTTGTTTAGTCCTATCAAGACAAAGTTTGTCACTTTGAGTTTTAAATGTTATTCCCATACTTTTTAAGGTTTGTGTGAGTTGCAGGAGTGAAAGTATGAAAAACATGAATTGTCTTTCTCGAGATCTGTGTTTAATTAGCCAATTTTTTCAATGATGAAATCACAAATTGAATGGTTAACATTATGCCTATCTTAAATTTGTTAATTTTGATTGCATTTTTTGCACTCAGCATGCCAAATTCCATGTAAATATGAAGTTTCAGCTCTGTATCTTTCATGAAAAAAGTTCATTGGAAAAAAAGACATTTTCGCATCTTTTTTCTGCCAAATTGCGAAACTGGCTGTTTAGCCATTTTCACCGCTACATAATTCATTGAAGCTGTGTACCAGGCTTGTGAAAAAAATTAGGATAATAATTTGTTACGCTTTTAACAACTTCCAGAAATTCTATGAGTGTTATGTAATCAATGTCCATTTTATGCTTTTTTTCAAATCACTCCTCAGGCATGTGACAGACAAAAAATGTAAACGAAAAATGCATTTTGGGGCAATTTCATAACAGCATAGGGAACAGATTTTAAGCCTGACAATTCCCTTGTTTGTGTGTGTCAACAATGTCACTGACTTTAATATTTCATGAATGTGTATGCCCATTAAAAATCATTTTATGGCAGCATAAAATTGTGCTTTTTGCTCATTACAACTGCAAAAATTTTCCAAGTTCAAGATATCTTCAAACACTCATAACTTTTTTATCCATGATATAAGTTTAATAAACACCAAAATTCATGCTTTTACTAGCTCTTTCTGTTGCAATAAACAGAAGAGTTTTAAGACCCTTGAAAAACAGTAATGAATACTCACAAATAATATATTTGAAAAAGATTAATTGGTGTTAATCAAATACAGACATTGAAGCGCTGCCATATATTTATATACAAGTATGTATACACATTAATAATTATATTCTGAGCATCATCATGATGGGTAAGATTCTCTTGGTTACAAGAGAATGAATTCGCTCAATATGAACATGACCCTAAAGCTCCAAACACTGAAATGTCAAGTATCGTGATCAGGTTTTAACTGCACGGCTATAATAATGTAGATGATTATGTTATTCCTTGGATGATATTAAAGTATTTCATTCACTGTACAATGGTATCACATTATTTATTATAATTATTTAAATTATGCGTAAAAATGTATACAAGACTTGTTTGCTTTTTTTGTTTCATATTTCTTGGTCTTTTCATGGTGGAGTTATAATGTGCGGTGCATGTATATATGTACTTAATTTCTCATCTCACATTCACTGATTTTGTGTGTACATTCTACTTTCTTAAACTATGTCTCATTTTCTTATTCTCTACATTTCTAAATGTAATTACTGCCACAGAGACAGATTGAACAAAAAGGCATTAATTACTATCCTTCTTTTTATCATTTTCCCGACACAAATATTACGGTGCTTGATTTATTGTTTTGTGTACAAAATATCTAGTGCAGGATAATCTCCTTACATAGACATTCCGCATTGAAGATAAATTTATATGAAAAACACTTTCTCCATAAAATCATTCTCATCCTCACTGCTAAAATTCACAAATATACAACAAGAAAAAGTCTGTAATGATTTTGTTTTTTTATTATTGTTTGCTCTGCATACTTTAAAAGAAAAACCCTAGAATTTTTCCTCCCAAATGTTTTCTCCTGGCTTCTTCGTGGTCCATGATTCCACCAGATGTGGTCAGAACAATGAAGCTGTGGAACAACAGAAAAAACACACAATTAGATTAAATGATATTATAGCAAATGCAAAAGTCAAAAACTCAACACATAATTACACACATGTATCTCTGTCAGCAAAGCAAAAAAAAAACAAAAAACAAGTGGAACATCATTAAACCGCGGACAATAGGAAATTTCCCCTTATGCGAAAGAAAATAATGTCAAACCCCTTTAACGGAAAGATTCTCTATCACCTACTTGATCGCATGAGGGTGCTGTCTCGAAAGCGCAATGTCTTTGATGTGAAAGAAAACAACCCCGGCTTAATTTCAAGCATGATTATATGCAGGTCCTCTTGATGCGGCTGCAGAGGTATGATATATATTGTCACTGAACTGGCCAACCAGAATACCACACAGAAAGGCGCCCATGCCCAGAGTAGTGTCTTTTTAAAAAAACCAGTTGCCTTCTCGTCTACTCGCTATTCTGTGTGGGCCATTACGAATATGTTGTGGGTGCCACTTCAATACAATTCATTCACCAACAGTAGCAGTATTTGTTCAGCAGTTCAAATACATTATTTTTGAGACAACTGGCCACAGTTTTGGCTGTTCTTTTGGGCTACCGTACACAAACATACTTCCCATTCACATAAGCAGACAGACACACACACAAAAATGGACATTCGTTATTGGATATCATATATCAAGGAGGGTAACAAAATAAAATTACCAAGGTGTCTTATATCATTTCTCTGTAGGAGACATAAAATGGTGATTTTAACGCTCACCCTGCACGCTACCCGTAAAGCCCGTTGCCCAGTCAGTGACCTTACTCACGGAGAATCTTATCTGGGATCACCGACCCGTGCCGCTAGACGATGACCACATACGCTGTCCACGTGGTTCGGTTTTTATTGATCGGTATGAAAACATTCGCTGCTATGCCTTATCACGCTTCATAATGAATTAACCAGCAAAACCTTAGTCTGTCAGTCTCTAACCAATGATCTGACTTATGATTCCAAACTGACAGCTGTAGTTTTCGTGAGAACGAAGCACGATAACTAGCCACACCCTCCCAAGCCCTACACAAATGGTTTCATCCTGATTGACACATACTAATAAACCAATGTGGGCATTTGGGGCAAAGATTATTTCAGAGCTTGTTTCTGATTGGTTCTTAGATACAGACAATTCCAGATGGTGGTGAGCTTGTGAGAAAATGAGATAATATTGCAAATGTGTTGAGCAACAGTTCGCATGTGGATGTTACATCTTTTGAAAGTGTGGGGAGAGCCTTTGTGATTCTGACCAGTGGTTCACTGGTTAACATGTCCATGTCACAATGCCTTTGATTTAGAAGAAATACAGTGAACAATAAGACGGTGGTTACGTCTCAAAAAGGTCAGTGACCCAATGGGTAAAAATACGGCTTGCGCGTGGTGCCGTCAGCTTGACCTTGCAGACTTTTGCCGTCTATGCGGCATGAGTGCTTGCGAAACATGAGCGGCAAATGTGCAGGGTGAGGGTTACAGTTAAAACAATAAGTCTTTGTCTTTATCCAAAATACTGTTAATATGAAATACATCTGGTCAGTCGCCTGCATTTCAGTTTAAGCAGGCTCCACTGTATTCAAACTCAACTAGCAGTACAAATTCGGAATTATTTTGAATTTTATGTACACCTTTTTCATGCTGCAGATAAACTTTTGTTTGTTTGGCATGATTATATTCAGAAAAATAACCCCCATTGCTGAGTAGATTTGGTGCTTCCTTTGGTTGAATGGCACAAACATCCAACACTAGCAGTGCACCACTTGTTGTGTCATAATTAGAAAGACTGCCGTGGATTGGACACTTTCTCATCATGCTGGTCAATCAGCACAGGTAATCTTTACTGCATATGATGGACATCATCCTAATATTTCGTAAACTTAGTTTCACGTGTATTTAATTTTAAACCCGGGTCAAGAACAAAAGAATACACTGTATAAATGTAATTTAATGTGTTTGTATGAAGTGGGCAAGGAATTTCTCAAGTGGCATTTAACTATTACATGGGTAATTGCTAAGAATCATCCATGATCAGGCAGCACACAAACAATCGCCATAGTTTTACAATTTGCCAATGAATCATTTCACCCTTCTCTAAAACAGGTGGGGGAAAAAAAAAAATGCACGCAAATATGTAGTGAGAAAAGTTAATGTATACTGTTAAATGCAGAGAAAATAGAGGAAAGAAAATTACCCAAACTGTCTGGATGGGAGGAGATTATTTGTCCACCTTTCCATATCTCTGATGGAAACATCAAATCTAGGGCTGACCACACCACACTGAAAATTTAATACAAAACAGCTATAATTAACATTCATCACAGGCTGAAATACAGTAACAAATATCTAATTTAATTTCCAACTGGCCAAGGAACATGAAAACAAATATGATTGTACATAACATAAATTACATTGTCACGTGTCAAATGATGCCACACACAAAAGGGATTACAGGACCAGCTCTTGGAAGTGTCTTTTAATGTGCTATTAACTACTCAAGATCCCTACCAATGGAACTGTTGAAGATTAAGTTGACAGCATTGTGAATTTGTGATCTTTACTGTGAAATTACAAGAAATAAAACATTTTCACAAAAGGTCAGTGTTCAGTTAGTTCTGCAGTGTACTCAGCACTCTTAAAAAGGCAACAAAATTTGGTTTATTCTATGCCAGTTTAACAATAAATTGGAATGGGGCAAGCAGGTCTTAATTTATGTTGGGTTTTTTGGTATGCATCAAAATTGTTGATTGTCACTGCATACCTTTGTATCGACTCATTAAATTATAAATACTGGTCTACCATGCACCCAACCACTGCCTGATTCACCACCACACATTGGATTTTCAGCACCTTAGAGTCATAGTTAGAACACATTTTTTGTGGATTTGAGCACTGTACCAGTTAATGATTACATTACATCACATTTAGAACATGTGACATATATGCTGTATTTGGAAAAACTGAATAAACTTTTGTTTCGTTTGCAGAATTCATGACATGAACACAAGCCAGCGATGCCTTCCATCATTTTGTTTATTGGAGTGCTTTCTGAACGGCTATAGTTATAAAATGTCACTCACTTTGAATATGGTATGTTGTTATCCATTAAAAATTTTGTCAAAAGGATGTTGGTTTGTATTTAGAGCAGAATGTGCAGCATTCAACAGGGTTCATACAAAGTATTGAAAACTAATTTTATGGACTTTTTAAGGACTTCCTAAGGACTCATAGTAAACAAATTAAGGACCTGTGTGCCTGTGACCAAGAAATATTACAACTATACAAGTGGTGTGCAGCACTCATCGAAACGGGATGTTCCTGTATCCAGTGTTCAAACAGTAAATTCACTATGAAAAGTTCAGTTTCTCAAAGTATCGGTACCAATTATCCAGTGTGCAACTGGAAAATTTGAATCTCAACTGTTTCAACTGAAACACAAATTTAAAGGACTTTTTAAGGACTTTGGCATAATTTTCAGAATTTAAGGACTTTTTGAGTACTTATTTTTTCTTTTATGAAAATTAAGGACTTTAAGGGCTTTTAAGGACCTGTGTAAACCCTGATTCAAATGTGTTAGCCACAAGATTTGTCCCACATAATGCTGGCTGGCAGCTATGAAGAAGGAAACCGCATGTAACATCATGGCATGCCATATAATACTGACAAAATTTGAAAATTGCAAAGACTCAATCACAAACCTTCATGGCAAGTATATAACAACCAAATGACAATTTTGTTTCTCTTAAATTAATTCTAACATTTCAAATCTGGGATGTCCTTTCTAATCCAGGGGCAACTGGCAAGTCCATGGATAATTAATTACTAACCAATCAGGTGTAAACATAAAGGCCTAAATTACCTTGTTTAATCTGCCTGTCAGATTGACCACAATCTTCCCACTTCTGTGATCATCAATCTGTTCGAACTCCCCAATGTAACCTGATGATAAAAAGAATCAAATACTTTATAACACCGGGATCCGGAAGCACAACATAACGCCATGGGTAGGCCTACATTTATAATCTTAACTCTTGCAGTGGCAGCCGCGGCATATGCCATCACCACACTCTAAAGCCCTTGGGTCGCCAAGCTTATTATGTCATTTTCAGTGGATGTCGATAAAATAATTCAGCAGTAATTTATCCTTACCTGCAAAGTGACTTTATAGACTGCTAGCTATTGGTAGAAAAGTTACATTGATAAAATGAGGTAGTTATAGTATTACCAATATTATTATTAGTTTCCATCACGTTTACCTGTGAAACAGTATCAAAACATCAATCAGGCAATTTCACTTCTGTGTTTGCCTTGCTTGAAACAAGTTTTTTGAAACATTTTTTGGATTGATTAAAGGCTTCAAGATGAGAGAAAAAGCATCCAGAACATGTTGCAAGAGACCGCTAGTGACTGTTTCTGATAATGAAAATCTCAGGTGTCAAAAACATAAATCTAGACAGTTAAGTTTCATGAGGAACTTGTGAAGTGATTTTTTTTTTTTTTCAAAATTCTTGGTCATAATAATTTTTTCTGAAGAAACCAGCCCAAGCCAAGTAGTTTTCTGTGAATTTTTATCATAGTGTATCCATTTCTGTATGATTTATATAGTTTCAACAAATTTTGTGAAAAAATGTAGGCCATTTTTTGTGAACTTTTAAAAATTGTGTATGTTTTCTGGACAGAGTTACATCCCTTACATCAAGATTTCAGGGCTGTTCAGTGCGCTGAGCTCCAAGTGTGAAAGGGTTAAAAAAAACAACAACATCTGAACGTGCAAAACAACAATAAAAATAAAATTCAGTACTAATTCGATATTTCCACACTTGTTTTTATTTTTGGTCACATGGGAGAAAGTTGAGAATCATTTTAAATAACTTACACTATTTCCAGTTCATTTCAACCATATCTTATTATCAGCTCTTCATCTTGATCTTGGCTAAACTGAAAAAGAACCCTCTCCCCAGAAGCAGTGTGGCAAACTTGATCTTTGCTTGGCCGCTGTTTTTGCCCTAATTACAATGGAGACGAGCCACCCTGACATGCTGTAATTTGAGTTAAAAATTCACAAACCCCCTGCATAGTTTTCGCCCATTTTGTGCTGTTAAGTGTTTTCCCACCTGTCATCTCACGTTGTAATTTGAATTTGGCAATTCATGCCCACCCGTTAACTTTCTCCACATTAATGGCTTAGATTTAACAAAGGTTGGTCTTGCTGCCACAATTGCCACCGAATAAATCATTTACACTTAATACATGTGCATCGGTCTATGGTCATTGCCAAATAAATCATTTAGATCTAGACCTGGGCAACATCCAGCTGTTTGAATCAAGAGAAATAAATCTAGCTAGGTTTAGAACTGACTCTTCCTTCCGCAGTTGCTGCCAAATATAACACTTAAGCTTATGCGAAGGTGAATAGAACTGTCCAGTTAGTTTCAGAATCACTGCCACATGGAATGGTAGAAAGAACGTCAACAAAACTTGCTGTAAGTGATCAAATCACTAAATCTAAACAATGTGGCTATTTACCGGCGTCGCGCCGGTAGATAGATAGGAAGCTATTTACCGGCGCCACTCCTTTTGTCAATTAGGCCTAGGCCTACTACTATTCCACAAATTAACTAATTTGGGATTTTGAGATACATAACTAAAGAGATGAGTTTTTTGGGATCCACATCGCCAAGTAAGCCGGAAGTAAACAAATATTATTTTACCGATTATAACTACGATAAAATGGTTACGGTAAAACAGATCTTTTATTAACTTTTTATTTGGATGGGAGCTGTTATGTCAAAAATCAGCCCACAGGCTTCCTTTTCCGCCTAACTTGCGCCACAACTAGTGATACACATATTTCTGTGGTGTCAGATTTCATGAGCACATTTTGTGAAGTGTAGTGTTTTTCATACCTTTCTTGAAATGGCTCTGTCTGTGGGTAGCAAGTTTGCTTCCTACCAAGATCTGGAGCGAGCGGTGAAACTTTTTGAATTTGAAAACTTTGTGAATTTGTATAAAAAGGAGTGTAAAAAGATCGCGGCGTTAGCGAAGGAGGTGAAAAATCGAGTCTTCAAAGAGGAACTTATCTATGGAAGTATTGTCTTTGCATGTGTGAAGAATGGCAAGCGCAGGCATAATTCCACAGGTGAACGCCCAAAACAGTCTTCATTTCGGGACGGCTGTGAATTCGCCATAAAACTACGATCGTTGGATGGAGATTTTCTAACTGTCACTCACCACGGACCCAATCACAACCATGAATGTGCCGAACAGGAATTCAGACACTATCCCTCACAAAGACGTTTAGACACAGAGCAAACAAACAAAGTCAGGGAAATGGTGAAGCTAGATGCTAACAAAAAACTTATACAGGCACAAGTTGAAGAAGACACAAACAAGGTTGTTCTGCTAAAGGATATCCACAACATCTCCAGAGCAACTTCTAGTACCCAACATAATTCTGAATTGGATGAGTTGAGTCAGTTTGTGTCTGAAAACCTTCCATCTGTATCGATGGATCTGGCGCGAAGTGGTGATGAGGTGATGGGAATTTTTTTCCAAGACAAACAGATGATGGAGGTGTTTGCAAAATTCCCTGAAGTGCTACTAGTAGACGCTACCTATAAAGTCAATCGCCGTGACATGCCCCTCTATTCTATTGTGGTTATTGATGGAAACATGGAAACCCACCCTGTGTGCTTTTTTCTTGTATCAAAGGAAGATGAGGCCACATTGCGTAAAATGATTCAAATTTTCAAGGTGAGTGCTGATATTGAATGCTCGATAACATTTTGCATTGTGGTTGACGGCTAAACATCTTTGAAAATCTTGAAAATCTCTTCAAAAATAACCTGTCAGTTTCAAAAACGTTGAAAGTCTTTAAAGACGTTACTCTAAGGTATCGAATAAGCGTCACCCCCCGCTTATTAATTTTCCGTTTTTTTGCGCACCCCCCTGCTCCTTATTCCATACCCCCCGTTTATTATTTTCCAGCTTGCCACGACAGACTTTTATTCCTACTACCCCCCCCCCCCCCCTATTCGATACCTTAGAGTATTTGACGTAAAAACACTTGAAAAAAAATCAAAGATCACGTTTTCTTTGATTGCGTTTGATAATTTTTTTTTCAATTGG
This sequence comes from Onchidella celtica, assembly GCA_963931925.1. Classification (NCBI taxonomy): domain Eukaryota; kingdom Metazoa; phylum Mollusca; class Gastropoda; order Systellommatophora; family Onchidiidae; genus Onchidella; species Onchidella celtica. Next base: position 77,734,241 of record OZ007568.1, read on the forward strand.
ACCGTTTTTTCTAGAATTGAAATCAAAACCAAGTTTAATATCAGCACTTACTTTGGAATGTTTTGTCTTTATCTTTAGGAAAAAAATTCCAAGTGGACAGAGACCACAATAGTTATCTCAGACAAGGACTTTACGGAAAGACTTGTGTTCAAAAGTGAGATGCCACAAATCAACATGCAGATATGTTTGTTCCATGTTTTGAGGACTTTTGGGCGAGAAATGACAACAGAGAAGGCAAACATCACGTCAGAACAAAAACTCAAGCTATTAGATCTCCTGCAGCAGATCACATATGCTAAAACAGAGGCTGAGTACATTGAAAAGCAAAGTAAACTGAATGAGTTTGGACGGTCTGTTGAAACCTATTTCAATCAGAATTGGCACCCTATCCGCCAAGAATGGTGTGAGGCATACAAGCGCCAGACATTTAATTTCAGCACTCTAACCAACAACCGTATCGAGTCGCTCTTCCAAAAGATCAAGTCAGTGGTTACTTCCAGAATGGACCTCAAAGCCCTCATTGAGAGGATATTTCGCCTTCTTCAAACCCTTCGACAGCGTCGATCTCACTCCATGATCATGGATTCAATGAAGGTGCGAGTCCACGTATCTGACAGCGTTGTCGAGTGCAACAACTCATATTTCACTCCAGATGGGTCTTGTTGCACTTGCCGCTTCTCCACAGCCTTCCGTCTCCCCTGCCGGCATGTTATGGCGATCCACAAACATGCATCAGAGTCTGCATTTATTGAGAATGCGATCCATCATAGGTGGACACGCCGCCACATCTCGATGAAACTTCCAATGATGGAAGGAGGAGGAGGAATTTCAGTGTCAGAGTTGGCAGCACCAGAAGCACCAAGGACCCTCAACCACAACGAGAAATACAAAAAGGCGCATCTAGCACTAAATTCCATTGCCACAATCATGGCCCAAATGGACATGCAGACATTTAATTTGAAAATGGAACAGGTCAATGATCTACTGACTTTGTTAAAAAATGAACAACATTTCATTATTTGCGAAATTGTTGCTCCCCCCGACTCTGTCACAAGCCTTGATCATGATGCTACCACAGCTCCCCCCGACTCTGTCACAAGCCTTGATCATGATGCTACCACGGCTCCCCCCGACTCTGTCACAAGCCTTGATCATGATGCTACCACAGCTCCCCCCGACTCTGTCACAAGCCTTGACCATGATGCTACCACAGCTCCCCCTGACTCTGTCACAAGCCTTGACCATGATGCTACCACAGCTCCCCCCGACTTTGTCACAAGCCTTGACCATGATGCTACCACAGCTCCCCCGGACTCTGTTGCTTCGTCGTCACTGCGAGGGTTGAAGTTGCCCCCTAAACGCAAGCACCGTGGTCGGCCAAAGGGAGCTGCAACATCAGCCGTTGGACTTCCTAGGAAGAAAATGCGCCTGCAGGTTTTGTCTTTCGCCAGAAAGGATTTAAAGACAAAGCAAGAGATGATGCTTAACTGGTATCTCAACGAGCGTGGTCAAGAAAACCTAAGAACCGGTTCCAAATTGACGGCTTCTGATATTGAGGACGATGAGAAGCTTATTCCTAGCTGTGCTCTTGATGATGTGGCTGCCATTGCCATGATAAAGGACTTTTTTGACCAAGCTGGTTGGCGCATGTTACAACGTATACGCCGAGAAAGAGCAAAAGTGCCATGGTACTGTAAAGTGTGCACAACAGATTTGAAAAAAGGAAGTTCCATCGGATGTGACTCATGTCTTTGTTGGGGACACATGAAGTGCGTAGGCTTGAAATCATCCCCAAAGTCCAGGCTCTGGTTTTGTGACACATGCAAACAGTAAGACGTGCAAAAAAGGAAGACCCCCCCCCCCCCCCAAAAAAAACCCCCACAAAAACAGTAAAAAACAAAACAAAACAAAAAACTAATGTGCAATGTGTGGGTATTCTATTTGATGGTGTAATTGTTATGTGAACTTTCAAGTGTCAAGACATGATTATGGGCACATCCCAAAGAAGTTAGAAAAGAGTAGAACGCTAACTGTACCACGTGACCCGCCCCACACAGTAAGCCAGCTAGCGCCTCAACTGAGGGCAGGTAGTCAGTGGTAACTGGATCTTTTACACCGTTCTTCAACGCTGCAGCCCCAAATTATCCTTATTCATTCTCGCTCAAATCCCCCCCCCCCCCTCATGTTGTTTTGGGGGGGGGGGGGGGGGGGTCATTTTTCTCTCTCACATTTATTTAATTGTTCATACCGTTTGTACATTAAAATTTGTGCCTGATGGAGGTCCCAGTGACCGAAAGTTTGCATGTTTTTATGTCAATATTCTCGTGTCTGTCTGTCCATACCCATGCCATAGGGCTCTGTATAATACCTTTTTTTTTTCTTTTGCCATTATTCCTGGCCTTACTATGACCCATCGCCAAAGAAGTCACTCTAACTTCTTTGGCCACCGCTTAAATTGTTATCTCGTCAGTCGTGTATACAGAACCCAGTGCATCATCATGCCTTACACGTGTTGTGTTGTTGAGTGTTTTACGCGGAGAGACAAGGAAATTCCTCGAACATTCCACAGGTAAGAAGGTCTTTAACGCTGGATATTTGTTTTCAAACAACTGAAATGTCGAAATAACAATTATTTTGCAAAAAAAATTTCTTTAAATATAACCAACAAGACGTAGACTAGATCGGTTGGGTCGATCATCGAACCCACATGTTGGTTTATTTACAATGTCAGCTGGCAGAAATAATGTAGCCTACTTGTGGTGTACAAGTGAACTTTAGAATACTTAGATCAATGTTGACATCCAAATCCACATTTGAGATATATAGATTCTGGATCTGCTAACAATTCAACTTAGTGGAGATTTGCCCTGGCTTCTAGAGGTGTAACTTATTAATGAAGAACTGCACAGATTTAAGTTTTTAAATTCTGGTCTACAACCGGACACCCAAGTTTTGTTCTCTTTTCAAACCTAATTTAAGTGCGGATTTCTTTTAACTTTCAGTTTCCCAATCAAACGAGATCCTGAACTGTGTGAGAGATGGATTCTCAAAGTATCCAGGCAAAATCCTGATGGCAGCCTATGGAGACCAAATGAGTACAGTCGAATATGTAGCGACCATTTTCTGCCCGAGGACTTCACTGTGGGCAAAAAGATAAAGAAACTCAAAGATGATGCAGTGCCTTCAGTATTTCCATCTTATCCAATCCACAAACAGTCAGTGACGCCAAGGAGACCATCACCTAAAAAGCGCTGCATGCCAGCTACCCCAAATGAACAAGTTGTTAGCATGAGCCCAAGAAAGAAAATAAAATTGGATCATACCTATTCTGGACCACATATTGAGGAAGCAGTGACAAAAATAAATGCAGCACTGGCAACAGCAAACGAGAAACTGGCTTCAAAGACTTATGAGCTCAAACTAATGTCACGGAAACTCCAGCGACGAGAGGAGAAATTATGTTCATTAATGAATGACCTCAATTCAAAAAACATGCTGAACAATGAGCAAAGGGATATTATCAGCATGAATTTCGATGAGGACACCTTAAGCCTTATTGACAACGAATTGAAAGCTGTCGACACCTCTGCTCATGGAATGCGGTATTCTGAGACACTGAAAAACTTTGCTGTAACCATGCACTTTTACAGTGCGCAGGGTTACAACTACCTCAGACAATTCTTGACTCTTCCCCACCCAAGTTTAATTAGGAAATGGGCATCCTCAGTCAACTGTTTGCCAGGTTTTCTCTCTGAAGTGTTAGCCACGTTAAAAAAAGACATTACACCAGACAGGAAAGATGTCGCAATTGTATTTGATGCTATGAGCCTGAAAAAATCATATGAGTTTGATAAAGGCAGCACATCGTATATTGGCTCTGTGAATTATGGTCACATGCAGACAGGTTGTGAAGAGACCTTGGCATCAGAGGCTTTAGTTTTTATGGTTGTCGGTTTAAAGAAACACTTTAAACAACCTATATGATATTTTTTAATTAACAAAATCGACTCAGCCATGCAGGCACAGATAGTGAGAGACGCTATCACTCTTGTCACTGAAGCAGGACATAGTGTAAGGGCTGTGATTTGTGATGGTAATTTTACAAATCAGTCAACAGCACGTATTCTGGGATGCAAATTTGATCAAGACAATATGGTGACATTTTTTCATGCTGATGGAGTAGATGAAGAAGTATATTTTGTTTTTGATGTGTGCCACCTGATGAAAAATGTCCGGAACTGCTTGAACGAGTGGGGAACCTTAAAATACAAGACAGAGAAGATAGAATGGAGGTTTATAGAGGAACTGCATAAACTTCAAAACACAGACAATCTTGTAATGGGAAATAAACTCACAGGGCGGCACATTAATTTTGAAAACAACAAAATGAATGTGAGACTAGCTGCACAAACATTCAGCAACTCTGTCGCAGATGCCATCGACCATGCAAATTATGACCTGAAGCATCCCCAATTTAATGAAAGTTCTGCCACAACAAATTTCATCAGAACCTTTGATGTCCTTTTTGACATATGCAATTCCAAGAACCCTTGTTCAAAATACACAAAAAGTCCCATCACAAATTATAACAAATTGGAAAAATTTCAAACCCTGAAAAATGCAATTCAATACATTCAGCAGCTGACTGATGAAACAAACAAGAAGATTATTTCTGGTCGCAGAAAAACAGGATTTGTCGGCTTCATTTGCTCTGCGCTTTCTGTCATTGCTTTGAGCTCGAAACTATTAGAAACAGAAAGTTACAGCTTTTTTTTAACCTACAGATTGTCGCAAGATCATCTGGAAACTTTCTTCAGTAGAATACGTCGTCAAGGTGGGTGGAACAACAATCCAACGCCTCTCCAGTTTAAGTGTTCCTTGCGGATGCTGCTTCTGAAAAATGGAGTACTTCCATCTCAGCATGCCAACTGCATTGATTTTGAATCAACCAGTAAGGTATTTACGGAAGATTCAGGAGAAGATGCTGCAGCCCAGACCAACAGCACATTACATAAATTTGTCAGCGTGTTAAGAGCATCTATCATGACAGTGTTTTGCACTATATTAGTGGCTTTATTTGCAGAAAAGTGGCAAATAAAATTCAGTGTGTTCCCTGCCAATCAAAACTGATGGCTAGTTCTAAAGAGCAAGCTTCTGGGCGTCAGTCTTTAACACAAAGGAAAGACAAAGGTGGGTTAATTTTTTCCAGTGACATGTTCAATGTTATATATGTGCAGCAGATAGATCGTTAAGGAAACACTTAACTGGCCCTGAAGGACCAATCAAAGCTGTGGACAAACAGCTCACTTCCAAAGTCTTCATGGATGTTATGGACTCGGTGGGCTCGTCTGTATATTCTGAGCTATGGCAGCACAGTATGAACTGCCATGCCATAGAACATGAGGACAGCCATGTCATGCAGATCATAAGACAAGCCGTAAAGCTATTTGTGTTTACCGTTTTGCACCACCATCAGAAGATCATCAACACTCGATATGTCAACAATGACAGAGGCACCGTGCGCCACAAATTGACAAAATCCATCCTATTCTCAGTGTTCCCGATAACGCACGTGCGTGCGTCTGAGACGCACAGACAGGATGACATGGCGCAGGGAAAAATCCACACAGAGTTTTACTGACGCACCAATTACAAAATTTGGGGGTGTCTGTGCGTCATGAAAGTCCGGCTTTCCGCAGAAGTGCGACTGTGTGATTATCGCGGTGCAGTGTTCTCAGAAACGGCAGATATTTCTCGGAAATGCGTTCATGCGTGCCTCTGGCTTAGGCCTAATGCGTTGAGAGTTGCGGCCCTTCCTCTTCTCGCGAAATATGATTAGTTTTTCTGTTTTGAATTGTTTTCATGGCGAATTATTCAATATCTGACAATGACTCTCACAATTTACAGCTGAGAGTCATGATGACTCACAAAAAAATCCTGTAGGGAACACTGATTCTTGCCTCAGTAACATTCGGATCTTTCACATAATTATTTGGATAGTAACTACCAGAAGATTCATTTTGTGAGTGAAGAATTCATTTATTTTTTATTAACCTGAACTGATTTTATATTATGCTTTTCCTCTTTTCTCTTTAGTCCTCAAAACTTAGTTGCAGTTTTATGTCATTTGAAACCATATTTAATATGATATATAAATAAAGACCTGTGAGATGCCCAATTTTTTTTTATTTTTAAAAGAAATATTTCGCAGATCGGACCTATAATATGTGTCTGAACAGTTGTCACTGCAGATGTAAATCTATCCATATCCATAATGCAAGGACCTGCATCCAAACCTTATGCCATGCGAGGTGTGAGGTCTGAAATGTAAAAGTATATTCATGTATATATATTTTTGGGGGGGGGGGGGGGGGGGGTGTGTCTTTTTTTGTTCTTGTTTTTTGTTCATAGGCTTATTGAAATTTGAGTGTTTGATTTAAAAAAAAAAGAGGTTCACAGCTCATTCAGTTATTAATACTCCACAGACAAGTAAAGAAATAGAGGGGGGTTGAGAGAGAAAGAGAGAGAGAGAGAGAGAGAGAGAGAGAGAGAGAGAGAGAGAGAGAGAGAGAGAGAGAGAGAGAGGCAAGCCATTCATTGCTAGGCAGTAGGGCAGTTTAGTGATACAGTGCTAGTCCAGCACTGAGGGCTGCCCTCGGTTGCTTGTCACCGGACGCCATGTTGGTGGGACGCGGGGCGCAGTGGGCTAGAGAGGAAGTTAGCGTTCTATTGTGTATAACTTCTTTGGCACATCCAAAGTCGGAAGCGGGAGGACAAGACAAGAAGCAGTCAAGATACATTTTACATCAACAATAAAAAAAGGTCAGTGTTACTGTAATTGCCCAGCATATCGCTTACAATCTATATAAAAAAATAAATTTCGTAGCCCAGTATTGCCACTTTGACTTTTCTCTTCAGTCTATAATATCGATAGGCCTACTACTGTGCTTCCTTATTTAGTTTTTGTAATGAGTCTCTTTCCCCACTTCTCTCCGACAACAAGCTTGCTTTTGCCTCATCATTTTAACTTTTGGCAGGGTTTTTTTTTGGGTGACGAGCAAGTTTTCAAGCTTAATTTGGCAGGAAGACAGAAATAATCTCTGGCAATTCGCAATTGGCTGGCAATGTTGATTGTTGATGATGGCTGACTGCCGATTGATAGCTGAGTCTGAGTGCCACTCATAAATGCTTGATGGACTTACGAGGTCTGAATGAACCACAACCTTATTTAACTTCATACTTGGACGCCGGTAAATAACTTCCTATCTATCTCCCGGCGCGACGCCGGTAAATAGCCACTTGCAAATCTAAATGGTGCAAAAGAAGCGATAAGAAAGTAAAACTTCTGGTCTTTTCATAAAATGATGGTAATAATAAATATTCCAATTTGGCGCATTTTGTAAAAGTAATAAGCTACTTAAAAAACTTGAATCTGGAAGATACACCCACCAAAAAAAAAAAAAAACGATTACGGGAAGTAACAAAATGAAATACTGGCCCTGCTAATCGGAAAAGAAAAACCATAATGGGTGGCAATTGGCATCTCGGGATCAACACTCAGAGCACAAAATAATAGCGTATGTGCTTCACTAAAGCTGTGCAACTCATGATAGGCCCTACCCCTTGCACATTATTTTTATCTGCAAAATATAACAAACGCTTTCTTCACGGCTGTTAAGAGGCGGTATTCTAGTTGCCGAGCCCAGTCGAGCGGCCTCCCCGCTATTGGTGACCTGACCCGGTCGCGACCTCGTTAACTGGGTCAGCGACCTCGATTCTAGGGGGGGTTTCCCGGAGCCCGTTTAGCGCTTCTGACTCGCTGTTTTTTATCGGTAATCAAAGCAGTCTCACACCCAAATCAGCCCATATGTCATACTTTTGTAAACACATAATAACTTAGCGATATATTGTAAATGTATACAGTGAACCATAGAAATGTATTCAACATCGTAGTAGAGATATAGAGGCACAAAATTATACAATATTTCCTCAAATGAGTACATTGTTCATAAATTTCAGATATGAAATTAGATATGATTGGCCCCATCGAATGAGGTGAAATCATCACACAGCATGAGAAATAGGTTAACTTTCAAAACTCACATGACTGCATTCATGTATAGATATCCAGTGTCGAGTTATTCGAGTTTGACGATCGTTTTCCGTTGGCCTCACTGTCAGTGTCATGTCACGCCTGCACTTAACCAGTCATATGTTATCACAAATTCACAAATAATCAAAAACAATGAATGGGTCTATAAAATTATAAATAATGTCACAGATTAAGATTTTGTCTTCCTTCGTTTCACTGGTGGAGCACATGCTTGGGAGTTCTGGGGAGGTTTGTAGATGTTGTGACTGCATGACTAGTTGAAGTTGGTGTTGCTTGTTTTTGATGGCTGCTGCCCGTCTTTCTAACTTGGCCACAGAAGCGTGAATGAGCTCGCCCCCTTGCTCACCATGCAGTGCCATACCAAACCCGTATTTCTGTATCCAGGGAAGGCACTGCTTCTCTAGAATATGTTGCTTAGGTATGATTTTATTGGGGAAAGAACATCTGAATAATTCCATGTACCTAGTAATCCAAGTTTGAATGTGTGGAATGTTGTTAGGTGGCACAGGTTTTCCATGTGATATTAATGTGTGAACTTTGGCGTATGCTTCATTTATTTCATTAAATTTGTCCCGCAACACGAAAGCCATGGTCAGTATGCTCTGGTTGTGTGTGTTTTCCTGTGTTTTCTTGATAATGAACAAAGTAATGTCTTTATAAACTTTGGCAGTGATGTATTTGTGGCAGTGGTTTCCGATGAATGAACGGCTATGGTATGACTGAGGTGTAATGTTGTGTTTGTCAAGAATGTTGTCTAGTTGTGAGCAGATGGGCCCTGACCTAGGGCTGAGGGGCTCGAAATCAAGGTTGAGTAACTCTTCTTCTGCATCTGAGAGCTTCTCCTGAAAACGGCTTCTCTCTTCTTCATCATTAGTCAGAGTCACACAACCTTGCAGGAACCGAATTCTTTCTTCGAGTCCCTCAGCCTTTGGCCAGTTGCTTCCATAGGATTTTACTGACGCAGACACACCTTTGCATTCATCTTCTGCTTGTAAGCCCAACTGCACATCAATTTCATGTGCAGCCTCTTCAAGCAGGCGATGGTGTTTCAGCACAATACCTAACAAAATATGAAGATATGGCGGAGCAGCATGGCTTGGATCTACATCTAGCATTGGGAGGTGGAGACTATTGTGAAAACGGCGCACATGTTTCTTCAGCCCTAAGCCGACCTCTTTGAAACGTTTGTAGTCGTGTTTAATGGTGACCAAAGAGCGGGCTGGAGAGTCATGTGTTTGTAATTTCATCATGTGGGACTTTGGCGCCAGGCACCACAGACATGGGTATGTGCCTTGTGCACCAGAGAGTCCATATATTTTAGCAAGAAAGTCATAATCCCCAAAAAGGAATAAAACTATTTTCTTGCCCTGCCATACTAGTGCTGAAAGCTCTGCAAGTTGAGGTTGTAAAACAGACATACATGTTTCAAGGTTTTCATAGCTGTCTTTGATTTTTGCCATTGCAACTAGAAATGTGTTGTGTTTTGAATTGGCTTTTTGTGTGTTAGCTATTTGAAGAGTAAATTTTAAACTATCTTTGCCGTGGTCCCCCCCAAACTTAACCCAAATTTCATCCTGTGGAATGGTGGAGTCGTGCCACGTGAGTGTCTCATTTTGTTTCTGTTTGTCTAAGATGTTGACTACAAAATCTGATAGATTTGAAACCCTCCCGAATGCTGCGCGGTGTGTCTGTCCATCGGCGTCAATAAAATCCTCCATCTCTGTGACAATGTCAGCTGCCAGATCTTCCATGGCTTTCCGTTGTTCTTGCTCATTTGGCAACATGAGGCCAGCTTCTTTAAGATACCGTCTTTGTTGACGTAACTGGCTCCATGTTAGATCTGTAGCTTCCTTCATTGCCATCACAGACTGGCTGCTCATTTGTGGTTTTAATTTAATGCCTGCCTCCTCACAAATATTCTTTCGTGTCGCTGTTTTGACCTGTCTAAGTTCTGATGCATGTTGTGTGGTAATACTGTCTTGTGATGCGCCCGCTATGCTAGTCCTAATGGTAGAAAGCAAATGTGTGCGTTTTCTTTTGGTGGTTTCTTTGGCTAGAGATGTTTCTTTATTTGTTTTTGTTAGTTTGGCTAATAGTATAGGTTGGCCTCCTGTCTTGCATTTGAAAATGTTTGTTTCTGAATTATTCAATCGTCTCCTAACAAAATGTGTGTGAAGTTTATGTTCTTCTTGTGTAAGTGGCCGTGTTGGGGACAATTCGAATGACTGGGAAAATAACTTGTCGTGTTTAAATGCCGGTGAGGTGTTGCTGTCTACCATAACCTTTGTAGGTTTGTGTGGCGTTGATGTAGCAATAGGGGGGCCGCTCAACTCTGCCTCATTAAGGCCACTGCTAGATGACGGTGTGTTTTCTGTTAGCGTTGTGTCCTCGCATGTTGTACTACAGGTCATTGATAGGTTGGATGTGTCATGTAATGTAGCTGATGTGGCTTCCGTTATGTCACGATGGATTGCGTCTTGTATTGTACATGCAATCGTTTGTGTTGGTGCTGTCTCCTCAAATGTTGAATTTTGTGTTATCGGCGAAGGGATTATATCCTCTAATGTCGTAGTTGAACATGCTGCTGCTGCTGTGGAAATTATTGTTTGGTCTCTGTCTTGATGTGGTGTGGAGTCATTTGAAACATGTCTACTCCCCAAACTAGTCTTTAAATACTGTGCACATAATACACAATCTGCGGCCCTCGTGTGTGGCTGAAATTCAGTCCATAAATGTGAACTTCCTTGGGCCAACTTCCTGGCGTTAACAATACTACCTTTGAAGGCATGGCGTTTGATGTTTCCTATCATGGCCACACACGAATAACAAATAGTTGAGGAGTGAATATGATTCAAGTCGCCGGTGATGGATACACCAAAAGCAAGCAAAATGTCATTCTCAAAGTCCTTGCATTTCTTTGCTTTCCGCCTTTGCTGTTTGGTAAGTGTCCTCCCACCACATGTTCGACACAGTTCGTGGAGGCGCTCAACGTGGATATGTTCTTCATGGTGCTCCATTTTGCAATATTTTTCACACAAGCTGCTAATAACAGGCGGCAAACAAACAAAAAATGGCACAGAAGCACCTCGATTGAGTCGCACAACTTTTTCAAAAATCGTAAACAAATCACACAGAACCTATACATACACCAAACTTGCACGGGTTAGAGGTTAGCCTTTACACTTTCGAAATATTGATTTTATATGGAAATCAAAGGCGGCCCGTGCAAAATATTGACGATTAAAGAGAACTAGTGTTGAAAATCAAATTCCAAAATCTAAAAAACACACACTGGAAATATCAGCCGATAAAATCAACAATCTTGAAAAGTAAGCAGCAAAAGTTATATCGTCCTGTTGGTACAATCCTGACGTTTAAAATGAGATCTCGCATGGTGCTGTAGCATTATTAGATCGGAAGATATCGCGCTGCAAAGGTATGCGAAAATTGGTGGAATCGTATTACACAGGCTTGACCAGGGATGGCATGCCGTCACGGATGTGCACACGGCTGACAGGTGATTTATGACCGCATCGCGGGAGGTCGGCGGGTGATTCCGATCGGCAACTAGAATACCGCTTTCCAAGCGATTTAAACAGCCGTGTCTTGTAAAGTGGGTTAAGACTATGACTTGAAAAAAGACATTACCATGTTTCATCATTACTCCGAGAAACCGGACGATAACCTTTGAGGCTGGCCTCAGCAATACTTGGCGCTTGCCACGCTTTTCAGCTTTGGAAATGGCATTGAGAGCATCTGCCAACACATTCATACGCACCATCTTGGCACTCTGTTGATACAATAATATAAATGAGACAAATGTTTAGGCCTACATGAGCATATTATTATTAAGTAGGTTAAGTGGCAGGCCATGCTAGAACGTTACCTGAAATACGACAAATAAAAGTCCCTAAGATGCTGATATCCTAGCAATCAAATCACAATTCACATGAGCCAGATGGTTAGCTTATGCCATGGAAGCAGACTGCTGTCATTGACTTCAAAAGTTCACGGTCCAAAGCCCTGTGCAAAATGGTGAAACCACTGAAACTTTACTGAAAGGCTCAGAGCATTGTAATTCCTATAGTTAGAAGGCTTCTATGGAAAGCACTTCTCCAACTTCTAGCACAGCAATATAATTCACCTGTAATAGATCTTGGCCTAATCAACCCTGTACACAACACTGTCAGTGTCATCAGGATTCTATTTTGGTCATTTAGCCTTTCAGGCCTCTTCTACTTCTAGATCTATTCTTATTTGGGAAGGAGTTCCGTACTCGAGCGCCAGTATATAGCTACCCCGGCGGCTTTCCCTGATATGTCAATCTGACTACTGCCCAGACGAACATCGGCCTACGGCCTCGATGATACAAACTGACTAGATCTAGATCTAGACCCTCACGTCGTTACATATCAATCATTGCTTTTTTTTCCAATGACAATTGGATAAACTAACAAAATTAATAAGTACCGAAAAAATATAGATCTAGATCTAGATTCTAGGGTTTTTTATCAAAAAGTGGCGCTCGAGTAAGGTAGGCTACTCCCCTTATTTGGTACGGTAGCTGTTTTTCATTTATAAATTAGACTAGATCTAGTCAATTTAGTAATCAGTGATCGCATATTCATCAACACTGGCAGAGACAACTTTATCAAAGGCAGCGATCCTCCAAAAACAAAGACCTCAACCCCCCCTGTAACTTCGTGCATTCTAAAACTTAGTAGAGCTCTAGATGTAGTTGACCAATTTCAGTCATGGTTAACAGATGAAAGGGTGAAGTCTGCCGGCAAAATAGACATATTATTTAGAATTGGGTTACGGTACTTTCCAAATCTGTATGAATACACTAATAACGATAGGAAATTACGATGATGCTGGCCGATATTAGTAACCCAGAATTTCTATCATGTACCTAATGATGGCGACGGAAGAGAAAAGGGCGATAAGAAAGTTGCTGCTTCCGGCGGTGGGTTATTTTGCTTCCGGTCTTAGTAAAAAATTTAAATAGCATGTCAATATTATATGAACAAATATTAGAGGAATACAAATAAAATAATGAAAGTTGATAAGAATCTGTCAAATGAAGTAGAATAACTATATCAATAATACGTCTTGGTGGTAGAAATTCTGATGATAAATTATTTTTCCAGTAACAAATGTAAAAAAAAAAAGAAATGAAATTCCAGATCCATCCCTCCAACTTTTTTGAAATTTGCCGTACCGTCAATTAATAATGGCGGAAAGCGTAAACAATCCAGCCGTGTGGAAGCTAAGTGGTTGCTATGATGTTTGCATGAAAGCACACTCTCGTAATTGCAGTTGATGAGACTCAGAAGGTGTACATTTTAATAAATTTAAACGTGCTCTTCTCTTATTGACTTTTCCCCCCTCTTTATATCCTCAACTTCAACCTGTTCACTTTCTTTCTTAACTTTCTATCATTCTTAGCAGTCATTTTCACGTCTTGCACATGCCCAGATCCCAATCCCAATAAGATTCCAATCTTATTCGCAGATGGGGGTTTCTTGGTTTCGTGGTGTCTATCTACTATGGAAAAGTTCCTCCAGCCTGCCATGGTGCAATGACCTGCGGTTATCAGTCGGAGATTATGGGAATTTGTATTGGGTTCAATCCCACGCTGGAGCTTTTTTTTTTTTTTTTTTTAAACTAGATCTAATCTAGATCTAGTATTGCTCATTATTAGGAATCATTTTGTTTCCTAAAGATTTTGCAAAATTTGTGTTGTGGGGAAACTTGATCATTACCAGTGTGCTCCAGGTTACTTCCCTTATTTATTCCTTTTCACTGAACGGGACAGTTGCTAATTAGAAATAAAATGTAAATCAAATTTTAAATGTGTAAATGATTTCTTTTTACTTTTAGTCAATGTGATCTGAAAGTTTCGTCTCTCTCTGTCGTGACTTAGATCTATCCTGGATTTACTGAAAATATATTTTGAGGGTCTTCTGCTTCAGCTATATGTTTTGTTTTACATGTATTACTTTTTTGTTTGTATGGAAGTTTAGTTCATTTTTATCTATTCTGTGTGGCTTTCTCTATGACTTCACACCCGACAAAATTGGCTAATAATTCATAAAAAAAATAAAAATAAAAAAGTCCTAGACACAATCTTATACTCTGGAGCAAAGCAACGATGATCAGTGGGGGGAAAAGAAGAAAAAAAAAGTAACAACCACTGAAAAAAAAAATTAGATCTTGCGGAGATCTAAACCCCCCTTACTAACTCGGCAGGCGAGTTTACTCAACATGCCACCAGGGAACCTGAGTGAAAGTATTACTTAGCAGAGCTCTCTAATGCTACCGAGGACACAATAACTGATAAGTATCGCTAAAAAAAAAAATATGACCTAGCTGGTGCATCATTACTGTAAGAAACACAATGCGATACTCTGAATCGAGTCATCTTACTGAGTGAAAAGCCTAATTAATCAACAAAACAAGCCAAAATTGTGATCTAAAGAATCTCTTCCTAATAAAAATCACAAAACCAAAAATCCATCTGCGAATAGATCTTATTCGCAGACGTCTGCGAATGAGCATGGCCAAAAAATAATTGGACACAGATTAGATTTACATCATATAGAGCTAGACCTAGATCCACCTCCATTGCACGATGAGTTTTACAAATGTTCAAAACGTTAATAATATCAGATTTGTAGGGGTCAGTATAGAATGTAGATGTAGCTTTTAAACACTTTGGGTAGTTAGAAGATAAGCTCACCAAAATAAAAGAAATTATTATTTTAATGAACGGCTCCGAAACTCAATAGATCATATGTTAAGGACATCAATTTTTCTGTGCCATACTGTCAACTTACAATTGTTGTGACTTGAGTTTTCTTTGACCATGGACATTTCCATGGATTTTCACTTGTGATGCAGAGAGTATTGCAAGTGATGTAAAGTGTGGGTTGCTTTTCTCTCAAATTGAAATTAGATTGTGCAGAGGGATAATAAAGATGGAATTATATTATTTAAATGGGGCAGGAGTTAGTGTAACAGTTGGAGCAATAGAGTTTTTTTTCTTTATTGAGGGTAGGGAAAAAATGCTCCTATCCTGCATTATTCCTCTTAGGTCATTCTATTGCTCATTTAAACTTAATGTCACATCTAAGGTCATTTGCATATGTGCAATGAACATAGGATCATTCGTGAATTATTTAAGATGTTAATTGATTCTTTATCTCTGTTCTGTCAATGAATACCTATTATAGTTGTTAGAATAATAATATGATATTTTTTTTGTGAAAGAGGAAAAATTGCCTTTTGAAATAGTCATTAATCCTCTCTGAACAGGTGTGACACATTAAACTTTTAATGTCCGGCTCCCAGATGACATAAAGCAGTCAAGCTTTGTAAAAATGAACGCTATTGCATGCCAAAAAATCAAGAAGTTATTGAAAACTTACCCTAGCCAGTATTGCCAAGTCAATCCAATGTAGGTTTGTATAGCACTTCTGCAAGGTTGGTCGGGTTACCATAGGGGTGGTATTCCTACAACATACTGACAATGGCATGATGTCATAAGCAGCAGGTTTACGCAGGAATGATTTCATTCCATTGAACAAACTTTAAGACAGCCTAAGCATCGGATTGATATAGAGTTGCTACCTGGGATTTCTCTTTCTTAGGTGTCATTTTTGGCTTGTTAACTGTATTATACCCCGAACATGCATAAAAAAGATAAGACCTGAGGTTATATTTTAAGAACCTTATTTGTCCTCCCCAGGTGACATTTTTGCACAAAGAGTGGTATCACATTATATCAAAATGCCCGGCACTGCAAGAGAACATGACAAGCGCAGGATGTCCACAAACAGCATCAGCGTGAAGACAAAATACAATGTTCAGCATCGGTCGGACTTACTAATGGATGAACAGGTAAGTAGTGGGCCTATTGGGTCAAATCCGCTCTAACTACTATGATATTTTTGAGTATGTAGGCCTGCTCTATAAATATATTTCAAAGTGCATGGTTTCACAAAGGGGAGAAAACTTTTTCTATGTCTCTCCATCTGTCTTAGAAATTTTCTTGACTTGTCTGGATACTTTTTAGTTTTATCATAACTTTACTACATTTGAAAAAAATTGTCTCAGTTTTCTTGGTATCAGACCTGTTGCAAGTGTATTTAGGTGACTTTCCAATACTTCTTGCATAAGGTGATTCTGAAAAGCTCAGAGGGTATGAAAATCTAGTTTTACAAATGTTATTTATTTTTGGAATCATACTCAGCATCAAGGCTTTGTCCATTATGAATAACATTCAGTGGAATTGGATTACAGGTAAAGTGACTGCTCATCATACCATTTCAACTTGCACAAACTAATGTAGAAAACGTTTTTGGAGTGGTGTAAATGATGCACTGTAAAATGAAAAGCAAATACGGTTCAGTAATAGTCCTTGTGGCCCCTGCATGTTCTTTTTTGATGGGGCTAGGAGAGAGCTTTTTGTATCAAATTAAGAACTATTGTCTTTTTGTTTGAAACTATATTTTTTCTATATTTTCCATGCAATTCAATGTATTTATGCATTACATTAGTTGAACAAAAGAAAAAAAAAATGCTCATAGTTGTGATCTACTGGAGTTTCGAAAATGTTCTACCATGACAGATATAATAATAGATTTATGAAAGTGTCACTCTGTAAATAAGTTGTTATAATTCTGAACTTCAATTATGATTTTCTAGCTGAGGAATGTCAGACAAGTGCAGTTTGAGTTCCAGTCAATCGTACAGGAGCTTGAATCAGCAAAATCACCAGAAGAAATGAAAAGCTTGAGGTCCGAAGCTGCGGAGTTGAAAGCTCAAGCCCAAAAGTTGGTTCTTGCTCTACAGGTTAGTATTTACTGTAGCTGGCAAGTGGCGTACATTGTTGAAATATTTCTTGAGGAATTTGCCTCGGAGAGTTAAGCTTTTTGCTGACAGTTAGTACTGACAGTTTGACCATGCGTATATTGTCAAGATACCGGCTTTTATCGTTGAATACATTGTAATCAGGTAGTGGACCATGCATATATTGTCAAGATATCGGCTTTTATCGATGAATACATTGTAATCAGGTAGTGTATTTGAACCCAACGGAAGAGCTATTTTTATCAGACAGTGAGAGGCAGTCATAGGGGAAATGTTGTGTTTCTACTCCTGGCTATCTGGAAACAGGTTATACCCAGTAAGGTGGTGAGGCAAGAGGTTAAGATATATATGCATTGTAATAACAACAATTCCAATCCAGGATATTCAAGTGCAGGTATCGTGCATACTTTGATAAGCTTAGTTTCTGATCATATAAGTTCTTTGCTGCGTACAAAGGGCAGCAGTTATTTACCGAGTGACACCTGCTTTTCTTTGACATAATTTGTCTGTGTGTTAGTTTATGGATTAAAAAAAAAAAGCAACTTAGCTATCTCATCATTTATTTAAAAGCTGACTTCCTACTCGTAGCAAAAGAGTTATAGAGTCCATGTTTTTTTTGCATCTCTCACAGGTGATGGACAAAATAAACACAGAGCTGACCTTCGCACGAGTTGACTTGAATGACGCTCTTCACAAAGGCACAGGTGACATAAATGCTGCCAGAAAAAGAGTGATTTGGTTGGAGGATAAGATGGGAGGATTGTGTGGCAAGAAACGGCTGAAGGCGAGTGTCATTCTGTTTCTTGTAGTTTGCAGGATTATTACATTTATCTCTCAAAGTAATATGTGAATATCTTGTGTGTCACTGACATGGAGATTGCAGAGCTGTAATGAGAAATTGCATTTTTACCTATTTTCTTTTATGGGCTGTTCCATGTATTATTTGTCATAAAGCAGCGTTTTGTTTTAATATCTGCTTTTATAGCGCAGGAGTGACGAATTAATTCTTTTAGTTGGTAAATCTAGAACAATTTTCAAAGTTCCGCTCAAAATTTTCCTGACCATTAAATTCCACAGACTCGTCGCCCTAGCAATCGCTTTGTGACAGACCCAACCTATGGCTGGGATACAGATAGTGAAGGGGAACAAACTCGTCGTTACAGACCTTTAGACAGTGCTGAGCGTATGTATGCCAGGTTTGTATATTCCTTACCAACTCAGTTTCACTGCGCTTTAGATTTACACATGACCTTCTTTCTTCTATATTCAACTTCAGTATGTCCAAATGTATGTTGAAACACAAATTGAAATAAATATAGGACATCTTGAGACCTTTGCCAAGAAATAAATTACCAAAGGAGATAAAAATAAAAAACCCTCTGATTTTTCAAGGCCTAGACAGCAGATCTGTCCATTGACCTGAGAAAATGGTAGTGTGTTGAAAGAATTTCTAAAGATAGGGTTTCCTTTTTTATACTTTCAGTGATCAGGTGCGCCGACAATCTTTGACGCAGCTTCTGGGAAGTGAAATTGGCTACATTTCTGATAGTGAACATTTGCCTGGTAAACAAGTGGGATTTCAGGTGAGAAGTTCCAGAATATCAGAAACGATCAATCTTTGGAGAATTAGAAAATCAGTAATAAGACTGAAGGCAGAATCTGAAGTTATGTGTTGGATTTTACCTCTTATGCACTTCTAGAGATATGTGGTGAAGCTAAGAGAGAGAGGCTTGTGTCAGCTCTTATAAAGACAAAATAATTGTGAACGTCTTACTAACCAAATTTATTCTATAAAAAATACACGAAAAACCCCTCTTGTTACCAATAGACTCAAGAACTATAAAACAGATCTGTCTGAAATTTGACATGAAGAAGTGAAATAGAGTTGCGGATCTAATAGGCTATACAATAGCACCG
Organism: Onchidella celtica; assembly: GCA_963931925.1. Taxonomy (NCBI): domain Eukaryota; kingdom Metazoa; phylum Mollusca; class Gastropoda; order Systellommatophora; family Onchidiidae; genus Onchidella; species Onchidella celtica. Next base: position 77,753,145 of record OZ007568.1, read on the forward strand.
CAGTTAGGTGCGTCTGAGGATTAATCTGCAAAATGTGCAAATAAAGGAACTCTTCGCTCAGGAGAGGATTTAGGTAACATGTTACAAATGAGAAACCCACCATGGGTGCATTCACTGAACCAAATTCTTGGTGTGCACTGAATCTTGACATGTAGCTGTTGAATTATTGTCTTTGCATTCTACTTTGACTTGTAAACTCCATTTTTCCACACAACTAACCCATTTAACCCATGTTCAATTAAATAAGTTTCATGCTAGTTTTGAAAAAACTATATTTCCAGGATGTGTCCAGCTTGGACTCTCATGACATGAATACTTCTCACTCAAGACAAAAAGGCGTGATCAGTTCCCAAGAAGATGCGTCTCAATCAGGCAGTGAGATGCTATACAGGATGCAAGACCACCGGAAATCTCTCCATGACTCAATAAACTCCTTAACTTCAGGTGGGCAGGATGAAGGAGAAAAGTGGTGAAGATCCTTTTATAGTGGATATTTAGCCCCAGGCTGTTACACAACTTTCAAGAAAAATGACATGTGGTCTTATCGATCTTGCAGGTTTGAGGTTTGTTGCATAACACAAATCCCCAACTGTCAGTTTGACCCAAAGGGATCTGTCAGAGCCAATCTCCAGATATATGCCAAAAGTAGATGAAGGAGAAGAACAATAACTAAACAGAGACATCATAGGATGCAATTTTGTAGGAGGAATTTTCACATCCACAAAGTGTTATGCATTAAATGAAAGCTACTGGACATTTGAAGGAAACTCACAGACAGCAGGACTACATTTATTTTAGTTTGCTGGTTTCTATGGTGATTGTCTCAGCATTCAGTGAGTTCTTTTGAGCAAAATATTTTGATCAACAATTCCTCATGATACTTTTTGTCGTTGGCAAGGTATGTGATGTTCTACAATCAAAGCAAATGTTGGACCAAAATTTTATGGTCAAGTAATTGTGATGTAAAGGGGATCATGTTGATGTATGTAGGAAAATGTTACTCAAATTCAGCTTTCCATGGTTTAGAGAGTTTCATATTAATTTTTATAAGGTAATTACAAATGCAAAATGCAGTTTCTTTTAACAGGAAACTGGTACCATGTTTGATTTATGAGGCATTCTGATGAAGATGAAACTTCAGAGAAAGTGTCATTTTCATAAGGAAGTAAATTAATTTTGAGTTTATTCTAATCTTTGAAAACTATCAGTAGCCAGAAATACACTGACCAACACAATGTTCATGTACACTTTTCTGCAGGGCATGGTGAAATAGCGGAAGAATCGGGCAGTGAGAAATTCTCCACTGTAAAAGAAGTTTCAATTGTGGGAGCATCTCCAGAGAGAGAAGATCAAATCCCCAGTGAATCAGAAGTAAGACAAACTTTAGCTTTTAACTTTCAACATTTTCTAAGACTGAAATAATACCAGATTCCTTCTAGACTGGTTGTGTATACATTTAACTCATTTGCTACAGTAAGGTGAATTATTCGGCTTGCAGACTTTCGCTTCGCTATGGAGAGCCGAATATTCGGCTTGAGTGGGCTCTGATTTTCCAGCACTTATATCTAAGCCAACTTTTCAAAATATCGAATCCTATCCTGGTTCATTGATTTTTGTTTACTTTAATGTATAATGTGTCATGTCTTGTTTTCACACTGAGTGAAAGAAAAAATATCTTTAAGCAACCCCTAGATTTCAAACTGGATAGCGTTGAGAGTTCTTGTCCATGCCCACGAGAGTTACTGTAGGAAATGAGTTAAACCCCATACAGTTGGTTTTATTTCATAAGAACTGTAGAAAAGCTCCAGCATACATGAGAGTTGATAAAACCCATTCACATTTTGCATTCTTTTTGATTCTCATGACAAGATATGACTCTGTTCTTGATCAGCCATTGCTGGATGCACATTCAATGTTTGATAACCGTGGAAATATTTTTTTTTTATCTCAGAAAACTAAGATAAACTTGGTCATTCTTTTCATCTCAGTAAATTAAGATAAACTGGGTCATTCTTTTCATCTCAGTAAACTAAGATAAACTTGGTCATCCTTTTTATCTCAGTAAACTAAGATAAACTTGGTCATCCTTTTCATCTCAGTAAACTAAGATAAACCTGGTCATCCTTTTCATCTCAGTAAACTAAGATAAACTTGGTCACTCTTTTCATCTCAGTAAACTAAGATAAACTTGGTCATTCTTTTCATTTCAGTAAACTAAGATAAACTTGGTCATCCTTTTTATCTCAGTAAACTAAAATAAACTTGGTCATCCTTTTCATCTCAGTAAACTAAGATAAAGTTGGTCATTCTTTTCATCTCAGTAAACTAAGATAAACTTGGTCACTCTTTTCATCTCAGTAAACTAAGATAAACTTGGTCATTCTTTTCATCTCAGTAAACTAAGATAAACTTGGTCATTCTTTTCACCTCAGTAACCTAAGATAAATTTGGTCATTCTTTTCATCTCAGTAAACTAAGATAAACTCGGTCATTCTTTTCATCTCAGTAAACTAAGATAAACTTGGTCATTCTTTTCATCTCAGTAAACTAAGATAAACTTGGTCATTCTTTTCATCTCAGTAAACTAAGATAAACTTGGTCATCCTTTTTATCTCAGTAGTAAACTAAGATAATTTTGGACATTCTTTTCATCTCAATAAACTAAGATAAACTTGGTCATTCTTTTCATCTCAGTAAACTAAGATAAACTTGGTCATTCTTTTCACCTCAGTAAACTAAGATAAACTTGGTCATTCTTTTCATCTCAGTAAACTAAGATAAACTTGGTCATTCTTTTCATCTCAGTAAACTAAGATAAACTTGGTCATTCTTTTCATCTCAGTAAACTAAGATAAGCTTGGTCATCCTTTTTATCTCAGTAGTAAACTAAGATAAACTTGGTCATCCTTTTTATCTCAGTAAACTAAGATAAACTTGGTCATCCTTTTCATCTCAGTAAACTAAGATAAACCTGGTCATCCTTTTCATCTCAGTAAACTAAGATAAACTTGGTCACTCTTTTCATCTCAGTAAACTAAGATAAACTTGGTCATTCTTTTCATTTCAGTAAACTAAGATAAACTTGGTCATCCTTTTCATCTCAGTAAACTAAGATAAAGTTGGTCATTCTTTTCATCTCAGTAAACTAAGATAAACTTGGTCACTCTTTTCATCTCAGTAAACTAAGATAAACTTGGTCATTCTTTTCATCTCAGTAAACTAAGATAAACTTGGTCATTCTTTTCACCTCAGTAACCTAAGATAAATTTGGTCATTCTTTTCATCTCAGTAAACTAAGATAAACTCGGTCATTCTTTTCATCTCAGTAAACTAAGATAAACTTGGTCATTCTTTTCATCTCAGTAAACTAAGATAAACTTGGTCATTCTTTTCATCTCAGTAAACTAAGATAAACTTGGTCATCCTTTTTATCTCAGTAGTAAACTAAGATAATTTTGGACATTCTTTTCATCTCAATAAACTAAGATAAACTTGGTCATTCTTTTCACCTCAGTAAACTAAGATAAACTTGGTCATTCTTTTCATCTCAGTAAACTAAGATAAACTTGGTCATTCTTTTCATCTCAGTAAACTAAGATAAACTTGGTCATTCTTTTCATCTCAGTAAACTAAGATAAGCTTGGTCATCCTTTTTATCTCAGTAGTAAACTAAGATAAACTTGGTCATCCTTTTTATCTCAGTAGTAAACTAAGATAAACTTGGTCATTCTTTTCATCTCAGTAAACTAAGATAAACTTGGTCATCCTTTTTATCTCAGTAAACTAAGATAAACCTGGTCATTCTTCTTCTCTGCGGGTGGTTGGTGGACGCTTCTGGCAGGGGTTCCTCCTGTCCTCTCATTCTGTTACATTTTGTCTATCGTCTTGCTTTTTCCTAGCACAATATGACCGTTGTGGTATCGACGTACTTTCTCCAAACTCAAACTCAAACTACTTTTCTTTTCATCTGTTTGTCAGTTTCTATGTCTATATTTGTAACATACAAAGACGGCACACATACAAAAACAGATTTCATTCACATCCATTGTCCCATCTTTCATGTACATACTGGCGTGTTTCACTTATGTCACCCAAAATTGTGATGTTAATGGCGTGGCATCAACTCTCGCCATCTCCCTGTGCAGAGTGACTGAACATATGCACTCAGAAAGATTAACTGTAATACAAAAATCAAATCTGAAACTCTTAGGAGAACAAAACATAATTATGATTTAGGACTTTCTGACAAAAACAAAATAAGATTAAACATTTCTTAGGAGCTCAAGTCCTGTGATGTCAAGTGAAATGAACCAATACAGGCCAGAATGTGACAAAATGGAATAAAAAAAACATGCAAAATGTGAACCAAGTTTGAATAATTTGTTCAATCTGATTTGCAGAGTGAAGAGAACTTTCAGACAGAGGCAGGGAGAGATTACTATGTAGAGACACCTGGGGAACATGAGGAAGAACAGGATGTTGAGGGGATGTATAGAGGGGCACCTTCAACTGTTTCTGCAGCATCAGAGAAAAGAGGGTATGAAGAAGAAGAAGAAGAGGCAGAAGAAGAGGAGGAGGAAAAGGAGGAGGCAGGGGAGCAGAGAGGAACAGAATCTGGTGAGGAAGAGGAAGAAGAAGGCAAGGAAGAGAAGGAGAATGAAGAGAAATTATTCATGACAGAAATAGAGGGACAAACAGCAGAAACTGACCAGGTCACGGAGACGGCAGTGCCAGACACAGATCGTCAAACATTTGAAGGTCAGTGAATACTGGCAGTAATTTGTATGAGGAACAGACACTCTCAGTGTTAGCAGTAAACTGAATATGAAACAATCTGAGGTCAACTCTTCCCAGGCACAGAAGATGTTACTGGAAACTGGACAGCAGTTGCAGTTGGCATTATTCTAGCATGTCTGTGAATACCGCCCTTGTGAAAACCAATCAGATAGCCTTCTGGACTTGAGATGTAAGATTGTAAGAAACAAAACTTTTTTTTATTGACTTTAGGTTCAAGATTGTGAAATAATTTATAGGTGAAAGTTCCTTTTTTCTCTTGCTCTATTTATTTGAAGAATAAATGTTCATGCTTAATAATACTATGAATCTATTTGTCTATTCCACATATTAGAACAGATCTCTTATCAAGATGTTGGAGCAGAGTATTGGCAATCTGAGCACCACCGATTTGAATTCAGTGAATTTGCCGACATCCTGACGGAGATCAATCCTTTGTCCTATCATGGGATGGGTCTCGCAGTGCCTGGATCTTTTATTAAGAAAGGTAAGTCGAGTAAAAGATGTTGGATATGTTAAGATGGGATAGCAGGGGCATTTTGCATTCATGGGTTTTGCCACCTATAAGTGACTTCTTAAGAGACATAAACAATGGCATTTTTTACAACTCTGATCTGAAAAAATACTGATTTGAGTTTACTGTTCAGCTATCACTCAAGACCTTGACTGAGGTGGCTTACTTTGTAATTATAACTTCAAGCATGGCATCTTTTTTTTAAGTTGTTGTATTGCTGTAACATGGCTGTATAATTAACCTTTCATTATCCCAAGCACTCATTTCAAGCAATGCGTCATAAGCCTTATCCATGATCGGTATGCGGGCAGTGTGCACGCTATTATTAGAGGCGTGAAGACCGTCCCATCTTATTGAAAATTGTGTTGTCTTTGGTTCAATCCAACCAAGTCGTTGCTTAAGTTTGGTGAACTGTTGCTATTATTATTGACTATTAAGTTATGTTTTCCGGTCTCAATGTGTCTTTTACACTGTGCCTAAATTAACTTGCACGGTATGATTCGATTTGCCCTTGTTTAAAGCAAATTTTTCTTGGTGTTTAAGTTACCTCACATGTTATAGACAGTTATTGTTGTTTATTTAAATGATAATCAAACAAGATGATTTATATTTATGATAACTAACTAATCTGAGCAAGATACATCTCGCAAATTCTTTTTACCAAGCCCAGTCGTATATCTAATTTAGGTCACATTAATAATAGCACTTGGATTTGATGCAAAGACTAATAGAACCTATATGAAGAGGCAAGGAATGAAATTTCAAAGAGAGGAAGAACAGAATTTCCAATCATACTTTTTGACTCTACTTGATGAAAATCATCAAATGCATCTCTCTTTGTGACTGAAACAAATAATACTAAAGACTAAAAAATGGATGTGTCCTCCAAACTTCACCCTCTCCCTCCATTATTTATTGTAATATACAACTGATTAATTGCTAATAATAAAATGCGGAGGTTTATCACTTCATCATAAGTTAATCACCATTTACAAAGTCGTCATTGATATTGTAAAAGAAAGTATGCACTTCCTGTGTATTCATATAAAAATTACTCATTAATCATTTATAACTATGTGGATATATTAGACTGAAAGGTTTTAATGTGCTGATCGTGTTCTGTTTTGTATACAGAGGATACATCCACTGACTTTGAAGAGTTACCCTGGAGAGGAAGACGGAAAGGCAGTGACATCAAAGATGTTCATGTAAATAATTAATTCTGTTTTCTTGTTGGTTGTGTTTACTATTAAAAGAACTGTGTTTTCCTTTTGAAGTAAACTTTTGCATTCTACTCTGACCTGTTTATGGATTATGATGCTGCTTTAACTGTTAACCCTTTGAAGACAATAGAGCTGATGATCAACCCAATTATTTTAAAGTGAAAAAGATGACAATGGGGCCGATCAAGCGCTCAACTGTATTATGCTGAAAAAGACGAAGGGGCCAATTATCGGCCCATTAGGAAAGCACTTCTGATACACCATCTCATGTTCTTGTAGACAATTAGAATGGTTGTTTCATAACATCTACGAATCTGTACATATCAATGGCTGGCCTCCCTGCTGTTGTAAACACATTATGGATTTTTCCTTGTGAACCCCTATGCTTCTAGATGGGTAACATTTCAAAATACCCCCTTCTCCAAAGGGTTGAAGCTGCATGTAACACTGACCAGTGAAGAAAGCTGGAAAAATGAGGATGCAAAACGGATTTAAAAAATGGATATAGATTTTGTTTGCTCACAACAGGACATGCAACACTGAGATGACTTTCAGAAAAACTTGAGATGTGATTCCAATATGATACCTTTGGCTCATGATGCCCAGGCCTTTTCAATCAGGCTTGGTGATTTCTCAGGTCATGTGATATTGAACATGTAATGTAAAGCTGGATGAAAAAGGTGGAAATCTATGTTTTTGTAAGGGCATAAAGTGACGTGTCTTTTTTTTTTTTTTTTGGTGTTACCCCCATTATATTTAAAGACCTACACCACGTGCAGAATAACAGTGCCATGTGTCAAATTTTATGGATGTTGGCAACGTTGCAATAAAATGCATTGGCTGTACATGAACTAGTCTGTTAAACTGCGTCATGCATTATTTTTTGATCCACTGTAATCAGTTTTTATCTCGGTTGACAGAGGGTAGCCTTGGACAAACTGGCGCAGCGTGTGCATGGCATGTATGGCAAGGTTTACAGTGCTGCCATGATTTCTGTCAAAGATGCGGAACAGCAGGCAGTAGATCGGCCAAGAAATGCTAGTGTTTACCAGAGTCTTGAAAGTAATTATCATTTGATTTTAAAGAATAGAACTGTCATTTGGATTTAGAGAATAGAATTATCATTTGATTTGAAAGTACAGAACTACTCTTTGATTTGAAAGGCTAGAACTATCATTGATTTGAAAAAATAGAACTATCTTTTGATTTTAAGGAATGGAATAAATTATAAACATTGGAACTGCTTATTTTCTCAAATTCCGTTGAAATATTCATCTTTCTCATGCAGAATGATATGTTTTAATATCATGATATTTGAACACGAATTCTTCCAGTCTTGGACTGCATGAAACAGTTTTTTAAAATCTAATGACTGCAATAATTATAAAAAATGACCATTATTATTGTCTTTGTTTTTAGGTCCCGATATGAATAAGTTGCGATTAATTTTTTTCAGGTGGACGAATTAAACCTGAATCTTCATCTTCATGGGTAAACTTAGATTTGATTTATTGTGTTTGTTTCACTTCAGACAGGTTTTTTTGTTTGTTTTTATATCTAAACAATTCAGGCACATTCTACGTTCTTAAGAATGACCAAACATGAATATTCATGTCCTAATGTAAATACTAATACTTGCTCTTAATTGTTTAAATTGTACTTCTCTTAAACCAGGTAGTAATAAATTTCTCACATGGATTTACAAAATGGGTAATTAGCAAAAATTCAGCTAATCTTTATCCAGAGGGTAGTTCAGTTCCTTGTAGCAAGATGGTAACTGTACAACGAACAAATGGTAACTCAAAATTAGAAGTTGTTAGCTGTTTCATAATGTTGGCTGTATTTCATTTTTGTAGTACGTTTCTCTTGTTTAGTATTAACTTGTATTGCTGAAGAATAAAGTGCAGACCATTTGAATGTTAGTCAACAAAATGTTGTTTATTTCCCTAAATTAAATTTTCTTTTTTCAAAGTGTAGAGCATAGAAACATATTAACAATATAATTCTTTGGAAATTCTTGTAGGAAATAGTTTTATTGTAGTGCACAGAGCTGAAGACAGATTTTATATTTTGGGAAACTCTTCCGTTTGAGGCAGACTGTTTGTACAGTAAGGTGCACATCTGAACAACAATTTAAATGGCGCAAGAAAGTTTCTTTGGTGTCGAATATTTTAAATAAAGTGGTGTTTGTCCACAAATGTGTCATTTTGTTGCACATACATTGTGGATGTTAGCTGAAGTTTTTCGTGTTGTTGGGGTTAGTTGACAGTGTATTACCTGATACATTTCCATACGCCGCTCTGAGCTACCGTGAGTGGTTCATAGGAAAAAAACCCTGTTCAAATAAAACAAAATCATACTTAGATCGATGTATGTTCTTTGCCACAGTAGATGATTATTGACTTTTAGTGGGTCTTACTGAAGAAAATTCTCTGGGAATGAGTCAGTTAACAGAGAATTACAGTGTAAGATGATGATTGTATGAAAGACAAATGGCACTCAACATTTATTGCAGAGTTCCGGGCCAGTTCCAAGAACAGCTCCAGCCTCTCTCAGACAGAAAACTGAAGACATGATGCCTCTACCAATGGAGAAAGAGATGAAGAGGGGAGGAACTTTTGTCACTAAACATTTGGTTTTTCATCCTAAACCAATCCCACCCCCTCAAGTTCTTCCCATAACTAGGACAGTGAGTAGATTTAAATAAAGTCTTAATTGTCATGGATGATTCGGCGACACATGTCAAATTGTTAATCGTGAATGGAGAAATTGTGGCTCTTCTTCAGTGGATTTTCCAGTGACATTCAACATTCTTGCGAGGACCTGGCACATGATAATTGAATTAACAGCATACAAAATGCCGAAAAAAATGTGAGAAAAGCTAATTCAGTTGACACTTTGGAAAAATATTTTTTTAAAAAGGCCAGAAAGTCTGTGGGGGCCCAGAAAAAAGTTAAAATATGACAGAAAAAAGGAAGAAAAGATTTTATACTACAAAGCCATGCACTGGAAATAAACACAAAGAAATTGTGTGCTAAATCCCAAGAGAATTGGCGATTTCATTATTGTTTTTTTTCTAATTTGGTGCTTTGCATTGTGCAACCTTTTCTTCTTCCTTCACATTTTGAGTTTGACCATTTCAAATGGTTGTGATTCATAACTCAAATCTGATGTAATACTGTGCTCTTTCATAAACAGAGTTTAAATAAGGAGTACCCTCAGTTTGCCAGTTCATTTGCCAAACCTGATCCAGACATCCGCAAACCTGCAGACAGATTAGTGGACCAACGTAACCTGGTGGAGGAGACCAAATTAGTGCTGTATCGACAGAAAATCAAACCGTCAACTCCAGGGCCTACACATCTGGAGAGAAAGTTCCGGAAGATGATAGAAAAAGATGGAGCAATGAGTAACAAATCTTCTGGGTAAGGAATGAACTTTTGGTTCTTAAGAAGTGTGAAACAAGAAATGCACTTGTACAATTGGTCAAGAGATGTTGATCATAGGACCAAAGCTGTAGATTGTATTCTGTCAGGCGCATCCAGGGGAAAACCTGTTTTCTTTCGCACGAAAGCTCTGATATGACTTCAATCACAGGTAACCAATGTTATCTTTTCAAATCTTGCACATTTTTATGTAATTTTATTTCAATTGTTTAAGAAAATGGTGATAAATGGTGTTGTGGATTGAATATTTGATTCGTTCTCACAATGCAAAGGCCAGTTTTTATATGGAAAAGTAAAAAAAGAAAAACTGAAACTCTTGGAAGAAATAACCCTAGGAATGCTGCAGGAAATAAGATACTTGAGAAATGGTATTTTACAGGAAATGTGCATATTTATAAATGACAACATTTTATGTTTTGTAAAAGATGATCGTAAAGAACATATCTAAACCATATGTAGATTCTCCCCTATGGGGTGTGTAAGAAAACCAGGATTTTGTCTCATTGTCTACGTGAGCAGTGCAGTGCCTCAGAGCTGCAATCTTTCCATCTTCATGTATGGTGATTTTCTGATAATCGAAGTAGTAAGAACCAGTACAAGGAAGTTCTTTTATGTCCATAATATTGATATATGTTTAGCCTTCTGTATCCTTCGACATCTAACAATTCAGGGTACTATGATAACTTAACAGAAGATAACACTGAAACACTCAGAGACTTAACTATCTTACACAATTTTTTTTTACGAACATGCATATGGGCCAGTTCGTCAAAAACTTAAATTACAACATGAAGTGTTTGTTTAATGCTCTACTTTTCAATATTGGCAGCTGAAAAAATAAGCAACTGATGACAAGAAGATCATATCAAAAGTCGGACATGTGGATGTTTGTGTTCATTTGATCTTTTTGTTCATATATGACATCTAAACAGTGTGTAAGATATTTGAATGATAAAGGATTTGTAACATATAATATCTGCATATAACACATAATAATTACAGTTATGATATTCCTGACCATTGCTGTCCATAATTTAAAGATCACTCATAGGATCTTAAGCATTTAGTTCAATTAACAATAATTGGACAGAACACTTCCACATTACATCTCTGTGAATGACAAAATGGAAGTCTTAAAATGTGGTTAGTTGGCAGTTGCTGGTAAGTCTGTGAGATTTCATACATAAATTTCTAATCACGCATGGTGCATGATGTTTATTATAATTTATGAAAGTACTTTGGTAGGAACAATTGTCTCTATGGGCAAAGGGGGTCAGGATTAGAGTAAATTTGTCTAGCTTAAAGCCTGGAAATTATTTTGTTTTGTGGGAAGTGCTTCAGCATGGGCAATTGTCCCTATGCAAACACATGCGTGGCAGTTTGGCTTTTTCCAAGGATCCACCTGGACAACCAAAGCCTAACCCTAACCCTAATCCTTAGGAACAACAGTGCATGCAGAAACCCAAAGTTTATACTGAACTATTTAGTTCCAGTTTTGAAATTTAAACTAATGAAGCTCTAAATACCAAGCATAAATAAAGCTACCCAAATACGCTGTGAAAGGCAGAAAGTGGCTGTTAGCATGCTGACACACTGTGAAATCCAAACTCAAACTCGACCTAAAGAGACAGCGGCCCTACTGAAGCACTCCCTTATAATTGACTTGTAGTCATGACTTAACAAACTTTGCACTGTCCAATATTCCCAATGTATGATCATTTACCTGCCCTTCCAGTGAGGATAAAACTCCTGTAAACAAGGAGGAAATGAGGTATTACAACTTTTCTGTTTGTCGAAGATTCCGATGTGTAGAAAAGAATGGTCAAATTTTGTCCTCTTGTATATACATGTACCACCATCCAGTACCTGTGACAGTATCTTGCATTTACTGAACCAACTAATCAATTGGCCTACCTACCTCATCCCATCCTGCTGCATAACCGTTACCCACCCCGGCACATCCCTACTGCCTCAGTGACTTTAGCAAAAAGACAAGGAGAAAGGGCGGGGAGATGGGATGTACAGTGGATGAGTGTAACATTACAGCATTGTACACATGGATAATTTTCTTTAGCGAACGCTCACTTGATTTTGATGAAAAAAGTTTCATTAGTACCATCTTTGTCAGTTGTAAATGGGAGATTATAATGACATTAAAATGAAACCACCACAATTTCTAATGTTTGGATGAATTTTATGCAGCAAAGTCCTGAAGACGATCATCAGTGAAGAGTATATAAAAATGTGAAAGTTTCAAGTTTGCTATTAACTGAGGAGTATGGAAGGCCGTGCTACCATGTTGTATAGTTTCCCTTTTATTAACCCCTTCATTGTTACGTGTTTATCACCGCTGTATGTTGGCATAAAAATTCTTAAAGTGCATGAATTTGCGGGTTATATAATAATACGAATGAAGTAAGTTGTATAGTGTACGTCATTAGCACATGTGCATTATCGATTTCAGGATGTACGGTGTATATCCACAGGGCAGTGAAGGGGTTAATGTTTTTGTATGTTTAGATTTGTCAGGCCAGAGTTTTCTGCTATTGTATGGCAGTACACAATACAGCCTGCTACTGTCACCCCCACTGTCTTGTGGGTCATCTCGGGAGAGAGGAAGACTAGGGGAAGGTGACCCTGAATACAAATACCACACTGCCTTGTGTGTTGCTATGATAGCAAAGGCTATGGGAGTAAACCCAGACAGAAAATCAGGAGTGGAGACCCGAAGGTGGTTGTCAGGGAGAACTGCATCAAACTGGCTTCCAGCATCTCCTGCAGCCGGACTAGTTCCAAATGTATTGACCTGGTCTCTCCCTTGGGTTTAACTAGAATGGCAGAGAGAGGGGTGGTGCCTCTGGGCAAAGCACCATCTCTTAAAAATAGCCCAGGCAAGGCAGCAAAACGAGGAGGCGTTTGCTCGGGCTTGGCAAGCGTCTGTCTCTCCTCTATAAGCCCACCCATTTCCGATTCGGAGAGGACACTCCAGCCATCCGTTACGGATGGGCACAACACGGGAGGTGGCAGTTACCGGTGATAAGCTCAATCCATTTGGCGTACGGATGAGCGCCAGGGGTCCCCTCTGTCGGTGGGAGCGGCTTTTCAGCTGCATTGATCAACTACCGCCCGCCGTAACCTGGGCAGCCCCCAGGCAGTTGGGTGTTGTTCCGCCACGTCAGCCTGCTTCATAAGGTGGTTGGAGCTAGACCAAAAGTCAAAAAGCTGACGTAAAGTGTGCACCTGGCAAAAACAGAAAAATACTAAAACTTGGTACCTGGAACGTCAGAACAATGCGCCCAGGCTTGCAACAGCAAGATCTCACTAATATTGACTCCATCAGGAAATCCCAAATTATTGATCGAGAACTTCAGCTACTAAACATCGACATCGCTGCCCTTCAAGAAACTCGACTTCCCGACTCCGGGTCAGTCAAAGAAGAAAACTACACCTTCTTCTGGCAGGGCCTTAGCAGCGAACAGCCGAGAATCCACGGCGTGGGCTTCGCCGTAAAAAACTCCCTTATCAATTCGATCGCAACTCCAATTGGAGTGTCAGAACGCATCATGACACTCAGACTGAACACCCGGTCTGGTTTTACCAACATTATCTGTGTCTATGCCCCAACACTTACCTCCTTTGATGAAACCAAAGACATTTTCTACGAGGCATTGCAGAGGACTCTCCACAACATCCCTCTCACCGAAGGCCTGCTAATTCTGGGTGACTTTAACGCTCGAGTGGGAGCAGATCACTCCGCATGGCCAAAGTGCATTGGGCACTTCGGCATTGGCAACATCAACGAAAACGGGCAGCGCCTTCTGGAGCTATGCTCCGTAAACTCATTATGTGTTACAAACACGTACTTTGACCTTAAGAGATGCCAAAGAACATCATGGCGCCATCCCAGGTCTGGCCATTGGCATCAATTAGATCTTATTCTCTCAAGGAGGAAGAGTTTGGGCTGTATAAAAATAACTCGTTCCCTCCACAGTGCTGACTGTGACACCGACCATGCACTGGTAGTCAGCAAAATCAAAATTTCGGCCAAGAAAATATACAGATCAAAAGCCCCTTCAATCCCTAAGATCAATGTAACAGCAATCAGAGATGAATCAAATAGAAAGTCATTTGAAAAGTTATTTGCTGAAAGCATGGATAATGTCACCCAATGTGACTCGGTAGATGAAACTTGGAACACTCTCAGTTCAAAAATTCATGACTGTGCCATCAAGTCTTTTGGACAGCATAAAGTTTCAAACAACGACTGGGTAGCCCAGAACAGCGAAATTCTCCTACCTCTCATTGAGCAAAAGAAATCTGCTTTCAATGAGTATAACAAAAATTGCAATCAGAGTACAAAAACTTGTTTGAAAAATGCAAAAGCTAAACTTCAGCTGGAGGTAAGACGTTGCGCCAACAAATACTGGACAGACTTGTGTAACAGCATACAAGAGGCAAATGAAAAGGGAGATATGAAAACCGCCTTTAGTCAGATGAAAGTAGCTCTTGGGCCAATCATCACCAAAAGCGCCCCACTTAAGTCTGTAAATGGTGAACCCATCACAGATAAAAATGAACAACTGAATAGGTGGGTAGAGCATTACTCTCTGTTGTATTCAACTGAGAAAAATATTCCACCAGATTTTGAGGAACACCTCCAAAAACTGCCAATAATGGCCGAACTTGACGCTGAACCTTCCTTAGTCGAGCTTTCCAATGCAATCGACCACCTGTCTGCTGGAAAAGCCACAGGAAGTGACAACATTCCTGCAGAGGTATTAAAAGACCTAAAAGGCCCACTATTACCACACCTGTATAATCTGTTACTGCAGTGTTGGAAAGAAGGCGTGATACCACATGATATGAGAGACGCCAAAATTGTCACACTTTACAAGAACAAAGGAGACAAAGGCGACTGCAACAACTATCGAGGCATATCCCTCCTCAGCATTACTGGAAAGGCTTTTGCTCGCGTCATCCTCTGCCGCCTTCAACAACTGGCGGAAAAAGTCTTACCAGAAACACAATGTGGCTTTCGAAGCAAACGATCAACTATTGACATGATATTTGCACTTCGGCAAATCCAAGAAAAATGTAAAGAACAAAACAGGCCGCTTATAACATGCTTTGTGGACCTAACAAAGGCTTTCGACACCGTAAGCCGATCTGGCCTGTATGCAGTCCTTAAATCCATAGGCTGTCCACCAACATTGCTAAAACTTATTGCATCCTTCCACACTGACATGAGGGCATGTGTCAACTTTGAGGGCTGCACATCCAATTCATTTGCTGTAAACAGCGGTGTGAAGCAGGGATGTGTTCTTGCTCCTACCTTATTTGGTATATATTTTGCAACCCTACTCAAGAATGCCTTTGGTCAATGTTCAGGTGGAGTACTTATTAACACCAGAGTGGACGGCTCCATTTTTAATGTTGCCAGACTAAAAGCAAAATCTCGTACAGAGCATATTATGTTACAAGAGCTCCTCTTCGCAGATGATGCTGCAATCGTGGCCCACGATGAAACCACGCTCCAGGCTCTCATCAATAGCCTTGCCAAAGCCTGTGACAAATTCATGCTAAAGATCAGTGTCTCAAAAACTGTAGTTTTGACACAAGGCTTGAGAAACCCCAACCCAATCATGCTGAATGGCTCTCCTCTGGAGCAAGTGGGGAAAATTCTGCTACCTAGGCTCAACCATCAGTGGTAGCACAGACATAACAACTGAAATAAATGCCAGAATAG
Organism: Onchidella celtica; assembly: GCA_963931925.1. NCBI lineage: Eukaryota > Metazoa > Mollusca > Gastropoda > Systellommatophora > Onchidiidae > Onchidella > Onchidella celtica. The sequence continues at coordinate 77,768,868 of OZ007568.1, forward strand.
GAAAGGCGGCCACAGCTTTTGGCAAACTCTCAAAAAGGGTGTGGAACAATAGCAAGCTGACCATCAAAACAAAGGTACTCGTGTACCAAACTTGCGTCCTAAGCACCCTGCTGTATGGCTCAGAGACATGGACCACCTACTCCAAACATGAAAGATCCCTCAACTCCTTCCACCTGCGCTGCCTACGCAAAATTCTCAAGATCAAGTGGCAAGACAGGATCTCAAATATCGAAGTTCTGAGCCGAGCCAACATTCCATCAACTCAGGCTCTCCTAGGCAAAAAAAGACTGCGGTGGCTTGGACATCTCCACCGTACGGAAAATGATCGCATCCCCAGACAAATTCTCTACGGGGAACTTGCTACTGGCAACCGACCCAGAGGTAGGCCACATCTGCGATTCAAAGACACTTGCAAGGTCACGATGAAAGCATTCAACATCGACCCCAATGAATGGGAGAACCTTGCAAGTGATCGAAGCAGATGGAGACAAAAATTGCGCAGTGGCACGCTCGCAATAGACTTCAAGGCAAAAGAAACATACCTGACAAAACGACAGAGGCGGAATGAAAACACTCGCCAAAGTGAACCCAAAAGACTGACCTGCAATCAGTGCCATCGCACTCTCGGGTCAAACATTGGTAGAATAAGCCACGAGAGACGCTGTCAGTCAAAGTGAAAGTGAATATTCTAGCTGCTTAGACCGTCTGTAAAGACGCTAAAGGCCATATACATATAGATTCATTAATGGAATATATCACTGAGAAAAATTCCACTGGTTCTGTTCTCCCCTTGCTTTTACAGAAAATGATATACCTCTCATGTGTGTTTTTTTATCCCATCTCTTCATCCTATTGTGTGTGGTGGATGTAATGGTATATCTGCTTATGCCATGGTGTTGTGTAATTTTTGTGAAATTCTATTTTTATGGATGTAATTGTAAGTCTTCTGATATAAAGATGTTTGTGCTTTTGATTTCCAGTATCTCACAAGGATTAAATTACGAGATAGAAATGGAATAGACAGAAAGAAAAGATTGCAATATTTTAAAACTTTTGTCTGTTGAAATTAAAGATAGAGAAGCATTTCACGGCAGTTGATGGTGGATTTATCAAATGGCTCAAATTAGTTTTCTCAGATGAATTTTGTAATTAAATTTTAGATTTCTGGTGAAAGTCAATATAGAACTGTAATAGTGGACGGTGGCAATATTTGTTGGCCAAGATTTTTGGAAATGAACTATTGATTAAACAGCAGCAATACATCAAGGTTCATGGGAACCCTGAAAACATTTGCAACATCTTGAAAAGAAGAACAAGAACAGCCCTGCATTGTTCAAAAAAGGAAAGAAATGCCATCAACCAAGATCTGAAGAAAAAATACAATTGACCACACAGACTTCAGGCAATACTAATTAAATAAATTATTGAAACCATATGTCCCATTTCCCATATGATACCAGTTCACCTATTTTGCTTTGACATTATGTTGGTATTTTGTAACTTTGAAAAACCTTGAAAAGACCATAGATTTACGTACGAAAGTTGGCTATGAGCTGTGGATGTGCACCGTAAGTTTCAGTATTTTTTGTAAAATCAAAGTAACAAGTTTGGGAAAACTTGACATTTTTTAACTGCAGAAGTGAGCCAAAAAATAAGAAAAACATATTGCCTAGACAAAGAACACAATGAGGCCTCAAGCTCAGACTTTACCCTTTGCTTGATATTTCTTCTGTTCTGATTCTCCGTTTTGTATATATATTATTTCTCAAAATTGACCCTGTGCGAATTGTGACAACCATTTCTTTGACAGCAGTTCAGATTTTATCAGTCCTACAGCCACTTGCAGAGTCCATAGAAAATTTGATCAGTTTGGATGTTTACATGTAGATAAGGAAGAAAAAAACTTTCACAGAGACCTTGACTTTCTTTGTTAGTGATTCATGACAAATCCATGGTCAAGGGTCATCAGCTTTCAGATTCAAGAGTGTCCAAGGAATGTGAGGCTGCTGAAAAGTTAAAAAAGTAGCTTATAATGTAGTCATTCTGAGTGTTCTCAAAACCCAGCCAAAGAATTTCCACTGGGTAGGCCTCTCTGTTGTGTGGCTTTGATGAGATTGTCTTCATTGATTTTCTCCTGGTGGTCAATGGTGTTTTCTTATTCATGGGTAGTTTGATGGTACTGTAGTTTAAGAGTGTAGTCTCACAACATGCTTCATTCTCCTTATACTGTGAGGGGAGCAATGTTTTCAACTATTACATTGATTTCATTATTTGGCTTTCTTTTACTCAAGACATGATTTTGTATCTCGAACTTGTTTTTTTGTTTTTTTTTAGAGTAGAATTTATGTCTCCTTTTCCAACTTTTTTTCATCTGTAGATAGGCATGAAATGATCTTGTGAAATTGAAACTACCTCATATCAAGCATTTTTATGCTATTATTTTCACAGTAAATTGGACTTTGTTGTATCATTTTTTAAATCATATGAGCAATTGAGAATTGTATGTAAAATAGCTGATTAAATAGCTGTAAGATTGAATTTTTATTTAATTTTTCCCATTACAAATTAAGCATGTATTTTTTTTTGGTAATAAATGGGAATCTAATGCCAAAATAAGTTGTGACTTTAAGGCGTGTCAGCTTAATGAAAGCTGATATTGTACACATCTTTACTAATTGCTTGATTATTTGTCATCTAAACTGTAGCAGCTGAAACTGATGGGAAATCTACCAGTCTTGCTGCAAATATGTATCCTGTTCTGAATTGTTCCTGAAGTATGTTTTTGAATGTAAAATGAAGTGAAAACTGGCCTTTGATATGTCTTTCAATTGATTTCTTTCAGGAAAAAACTGAAAACAAGTTTCAGAACTGCGGCTGTGATGACAAAACTGGCAGCAGGTTAGAAGTTCTGTTGTATCTGAAATGTGTCTGATACAGATCAGAAAGATATTAATTTCACAAAGCCTATGGCTGTTCCATCTGCTCCAATTGTTCATGCCTTGACGTGGAGGAGTGGCTTGCGTGTCCCAGTGATCCCAGGAGCTAAGCCAGCGGAGGCCTCGTGCCCCTGATAGCTTTAAGCAAGCTGGACAGGTCATGGGGGAAGGACCAGACAAGATTGAACAGACCGGCCCTCCAGGTTCGGGGGTTGGGCGTAGGGCTAACAACCCTACCCTGAAATCCTTGTTGGGGTGACCTTACTTGGAGAAACAAAAATCGTTACGGAAACAGCAACATGGAAAAACCAACGTTCTGGATGTGATGGACCTTCTGAGTACCTCGCGACTCGTATGAATGCAAGTAGTGAAAGCCGAAAGGAAACTGCTAGCAGGATGAAGGAGGAACTGAACACCGCCAAAACCAAGACCAGGATTGGATATTGGAATGTTAGAACAATGTATGAATCGGGTAAGTTAGCACAAGTAACATCAGAGATGAGGCGCTACAACCTACACATCCTGGGTGTAAGTGAGAGCAGATGGACTGGATCTGGAAGGATCAAAACATCCACTGGAGAAACCGTTCTCTACTCTGGAAGAGAGGATGACCAACATCATGAAGGAGTAGCCATCATCCTAAAGAAAGGACTGGACAAATGCTTGTTGGAGTGGAAACCAGTCAATAGCAGACTGATGAGGATGAGGATGAAAGGACGACACACAAACATCACTGTCATCCAATGTTATGCACCAACCAACGAAAACGACAACACAGACAAAGACGACTTTTATGAACAACTCCAGGGGGAAATGGACATGACGCCACGGCATGATCTCATCATTGTCATGGGAGACCTCAATGCTAAGGTAGGTAAAGATGATATAAATTATGAAAGAGTAATGGGAAAACATGGAACTGGAACAAGGAATGACAATGGAGAAAGGCTTGTGGATTTTTGTGCCTTGAACAACTTAGTCATCGGAGGGACCCTTTTCACACACAGAGAAATTCACAAACTCACATGGAATTCTCCAAATGGAAGAGACAAGAACCAAATAGACCATTTGATGATCAACGGTATGTGGAGACGATCCCTTCTAGATGTGAAAGTGAAAAGAGGAGCTGACGTAGCCAGCGACCACCATCTAGTGGCAGCACTTATCAAAATTAAACTGAACAAGACCGGAATCAAGACATCAAAGCAAAGACACCTTAATATTCAGAAACTGAGAGATGCAAGTGTTAGAAATGCCTTCAACATACAAGTCAAGAACCGATTCCAGGCTCTACGAGAGTCTGATAAGAACAACCCTAATGAAAGAGGAATCGATTCAGAGTGGAAAAGAGTAACTACAGTGTACACAGAGAGCAGTGTAGCCTGCCTTGGATTTAATGAGAAAGGGAAAAGCAAGGAGTGGATCCAACAAAGAACATGGGATGTGATCGAGGAGAGGAAAGTCATGAAAAAGAAACTCCTACAAGTGAAATCGGAAAGGCTGAAAGAGAGGTACCAACATAGCTACACAGAGTTAAATAAGAAAGTGAAGAGACTAGTAAAGAAAGATAAACGAGAAGCCATGGAACAGCTAGCGGCAGATGCGGAGGAGGCAGCAGCAAGAGGAGAACAGGGTAAGCTCTACAAGATCACTAAGCGCATTTGTGGCAAGTACGGTGGAAGACCAAGTGTTCCAATCAAAGACAAGAATGGGAAACTACTGACTACAGAACGAGAACAGGATACACGCTGGACAGAGCACTTTCAGGAATTACTAAACCGGCCACCATCTGAAGATAGAATAATAATACAAGATGCTGCTGAAGACCTTGACATCAACATAGATCCACCAAAGAAGGAAGAGATAGTGGCAGCAATAAAGAGCCTAAAAAACAGCAAAGCCCCAGGAAAAGACAACTTGACTGCAGAACTGTTCAAAGCAGATCCGGATCAGTCAGCCACCATCCTTCAGCCACTGTTCACAGCTATCTGGGAAGCAGAAGCAGTACCAAAGAGCTGGAATGAAGGCAGAATAGTGAAAATACCCAAGAAAGGAGCACTCAGCGATTGCAACAACTGGCGTGGTATCACTCTCCTTTCTATACCCAGCAAAATCCTTGCCAAGATCATTGTGCAACGTATGTCAGATGCTGTGGACAAGATGCTGAGAAAGGAACAGGCCGGATTCCGAAAGGGGAAAGGATGCATTGACCAGATCTTCACACTCCGAAACATCATAGAACAGTGTTCAGAATGGCAAAGGCAGCTCTATGTGAACTTCGTTGACTTCGAAAAGGCCTTCGACAGCATCCACAGAGAGAGTATATGGCGCATTCTTCGGCACTATGGGATTCCCAGCAAGCTTGTTGAACTCATCAAAAGCTTTTACAAGAACTTCAGTTGCAGTGTCGGAAACAGTGATGCATCCTTTGAAGTGAAAACTGGTGTACGGCAAGGATGTGTGATGTCAACAATTTTGTTTAACCTCGTAATCGACTGGATTATGCGGAAAACTACAGAGGATGCACCAAGAGGCATCAGATGGACACTCTTCGATAACCTAGAGGATTTGGACTTTGCGGATGACCTTGCGCTATTGTCACATAGTCACCAACACATGCAAGATAAGACGCAGAGACTACATAATTTTGGATGCAAAGTAGGCCTTCGGATTAGCCAGAAGAAGACAGAGATTATGACCCTAAATGTAGACACTCCAGCACCAGTGCAAGTAGATGACAAGAACCTCACCACGACGGACAAATTTAAATACCTTGGTAGCATTATCAGACCAGAGGGTGGCACAAAGGAGGACATCCAAAGTAGGCTGGGAAATGCAAGGGCTGTCTTTCAAAGTATGAGCAACATCTGGAAATCGACACAATACGGCATCAACACCAAGATCAGACTGTACCAAAGCTGTGTCCTATCCACACTCCTGTATGGATCAGAGTGTTGGCGAATGACAGAAGGTGACCTCGCCAAGTTGTCTTCCTTCCACACCACATGTCTTCGTAGGATTCTCCGCATCTTTTGGCCAAACAAGATTTCTAATCAGGAACTACTAAGGCGATGCAAGCAGGAAGAAATAGCCAACATCATCACGAAGAGACGATGGAGATGGCTTGGACACGTGCTGCGAAAGGAAGCAAATTCTATAACCAAAACAGCACTTCAGTGGACACCGGAGGGACGGCGCAAGCGAGGCAGACCCAAGGCAACCTGGCGGAGAACAATCGAGGCAGAGATGAAATCCTTCAATCACTCATGGGGAACTCTCGCAAAGATGGCCCAGGACAGACAGGGCTGGAGATCCTTTGTTGCTGCCCTAAGCACCAGTGGGTGCAACAGGAAATAGTAGTAGTAATGGCTGTTCCATACATTCAAATGTTGAATGAAACATTGTCAATCATCAAATATCATTCGCATATTTTACAACTGAAATGAAACGCCAGACATGTTTGATGCTTGGCAGAGTTTGACACAAAGTTTAGAAACACATGAACAACATAGGTAAAGAGGACAACAGCAGAAACTTGATAGATAAGGCTGTGTTTATTATGTGTAATATTGTTATTATTTTTTTGTACCTCTGTTTATTTGTTTTGACTGTTTTCCAGGTACTTTGCTAGAAACTTGAGTAATTGATTCTTTGATGATGATAGCATAACTAATGTTAGTGATGGGTGAATTTAAATTCCTAAATATTTGCCTTTATGGCTGGTTTATTAATAGGATCACAACTAATTGATGTCCCAGAATATTGAAATGATTTGCCAGTTTGTGCTAACATTGTGAAATCCTATCTGTACTGTTGATTTGTCAGAGTGATATTATAGTAAATGATGATTCAGAGTTTTCTCACAATTTGAATGGTAGTTATTCTTGTTTTGACTTTTGACCAACGGAAAGCATGACATTTTTACTCTGTACTTAATTAATACAAAAATGTCACTGGGTTTTTGGAGACTGGATGAAATCTGGCAAAGAGGAATTCATGTTTCAGGTGTCAGTAACTGGAGTCAGATTAAACCACAATCAAGAGGAAAAGAGTTTTCTGGTTTGCGATGGGAAAGAGTTAAGGTAAGTTGTCTGTACCAGTCAGTGCTAAATGTATTTGTAATGCTTGCATAGTATAGACTGTAATGCTTGCGGGTGTGTAGGTGTGGAGATATGTACCAAACGTGATCAATGAGACAGCTGCAGTCTGATAGTTCTGACACTGCAGAGTAAGATGTACCATTTTTTAAAAAAATATTTGAATATTAAAAATATTAAAAAAAACAATTTCATTCATTTGTGAGATATTGTTTTACTTGTATACATATTTTACTGGACTTTTGACTCAAAGAAGGACTTAAGCTTGAAGGCCTGTTATTTCTCCCATTTTTACTTTTTTGCAATTTGTTTTTTTGTATTTTTCCTTTTTTCTTTTTTTTTTCTTTGTTGCTAATGTGGGGCTTTGAGGCACACCTTTTTTTTTTTCTTTGTTGCTAATGTGGGGCTTTGAGGCACACCTTTTTTTTTTTCTTTGTTGCTAATGTGGGGCTTTGAGGCACACCTTTTTTTTTTTCTTTGTTGCTAATGTGGGGCTTTGATGCACACCTTTTTTTTTTTCTTTGTTGCTAATGTGGGGCTTTGAGGCACACCTTTTTTTTTTTCTTTGTTGCTAATGTGGGGCTTTGAGGCACACCTTTTTTTTTTTCTTTGTTGCTAATGTGGGGCTTTGAGGCACACCTTTTTTTTTTTCTTTGTTGCTAATGTGGGGCTTTGAGGCACACCTTTTTTTTTTTCTTTGTTGCTAATGTGGGGCTTTGAGGCACACCTTTTTTTTTTTCTTTGTTGCTAATGTGGGGCTTTGAGGCACACCTTTTTTTTTTTCTTTGTTGCTAATGTGGGGCTTTGAGGCACACCTTTTTTTTTTTCTTTGCCCCATTTTAACTAGTTTTTCTTACAGTTAAATGCTCTGATGGTATAGTTCATGTTTGGTATTTACATGTATTTTACAGTCATTCCCAATAACAGTTGATAAGTGATGTGTGAAATTTGTGAGTAGAGTAATTTCTGGAAAGGATATGCCACTGAATCTTTGTGTTACTTTGTGAATTTCAGACAATTGTTCATCTGAATCTCCAGTCAGAAAGAGTTGAGGAGAGGATAGATGGCGCCAGGGTAAGAAATGATGTGAAAATTCACTGGGACTTTTGTCTTTTTTTTGGTGGTAAAACATGTTGCAGCCATTGGCAAAATGAAAGTGCTTGATCTGAGATTGTAATTGAGCAAAAGATATGAAGTTTCTGCCTTTAGTGAACCATGTGAAGGAAGTTCTTGCATTGATAGGTAAAATCTCCGCTATAGTGTAAATATGTTGGGGCAGGTTGGGCACCAAATTTGGTTGGGGTGTGGGTGGGGATAGGGGTACCATTATTCTTATTAATAAAAATGCAGATTTCAAAGGAGAACAGTTTCAGTGAATGCCTTTTTGTTTATTAATTTGCTCTGTTAAATTTTATGTTAGGTTGTGCACATAAAATTCTCCCTCCAATTTGTAAAGCATTACAGTTAAGCTTACCTAGCAGAAAAGTAACCCTGGACAGTTTGATACATAGTGATTTTGTGTCAGGCAGTATGTGAAATAAGAATTGTTGTGTTTTTTTTCTCTGAAATTTCTTGTTAGCAACTCGGCTTGCTCAGATGTGGAGATACAATGGTTTTCTATGCTTTGAAAGAAAGACTGCACAGTGATCCTGTGGACAGAGTCAGATATGAAGCAGCTAAATCTCTTATTCTCATTGGTAAATATTCCTAAATGAAAATCAATAGGCAGTGAACCACAGTGGGGCTATGAGCAAGACAATAATTGTTTTAAAAAAATGATTGCATTTTTATGGATCTCTGCAACTGTCAACAGGCAGGGGAAATCATTTCAAAAAAAGAACATGACCGTTTTTGAATAAACTGACTGGGAGTCGAACATTTCAGAGTAAAATTACAACAAACTCCAAACAAGGGCCTCTCACTCTGCAATGCTGGATCCCACTTGCTTGTCAGGTTATTCAAAAAATAGTTCTGTTCTCTTTGTAAACATTTTCCCAGGTCTAATCTAACTTCACACCTGCAGGGTTCCACAAATGCAAGTTCATTATTTTTTTTCTGTGCCAGCTATGGCCTAAGTATTCTTCCCTGTGCGATGATGTTTGTTACGATGCAAACTGCCACACCATGATCATTTAGCTAAATAAATTTCTAGTGGGATGTATAATGTTGTGCTTTTTAAAAAAAAGAAAGTTTAAAATATTGAAATTACGTTTCATTTTAAAATTTTTACACGTTTTTATGTAAGACTTTAATGTTGGTCAAGCCATTGATGCCCCTAGTACCCCATAAGTAGCATATTAGAACCTCCATGACATTTTAGTTTTCGACTGGGTGACTGTCAGAATTCATCAGGTCTATTATATGTATGGGCAGGTTTGATATCCATGAAACTTCACAGGAAATAAGATCATGTGAACCATCAAAATGAAAGGGTGACAGGCATTTCTGATATCTCAAAGCAGATCTATACACATACATATGATTTGTTGAAAATAAAGTCTCTGCCACTTGTAACTCTTAAGCAGTAGAAAAAGACTGTCTTTACACTCATTATGGTAACAAATAAAGTTTATGCAGAATTTTCTAAATTGTTATAATTATGATGACTAGAACAAAATTCTTTATAGTGTCTGATATCATTAATTATAATGTGTTTATGGTTTACAGGTTGCTGGGAGGAGGAGGTAGTCCAGGCAGTTCTCAAGTATTTGGTGATGGGAAACACAGAGGTCAGAACTGATCTAATTGACACTTTGATACAAGGGAAGAATGTGCAGTATGTTGACAAGGTAATCTTGGTATGGTTGAAACTCTACCTCGTAGTACTGGCAGACGAGGTGACCAAACTCTCTTCTTTAAAGTAAATGTACGTAATCTCGTCATTTCAAATGTTGTACAAATTAGTAGGGCCTAACATGTAATATGGGGATACCTTGCCTACCTGGCAGAATGACCCTGATTTGTGAATGTGTCCCACAAAAGATCAAATGGGGGCCAGGGGAGAACAATTTTCATCCCATTTGGAGGTGAATGATTTTAACTAAGTTCTCGGCTGATCAGGTCATATGAGACTGAATCACTCCAAAAATTTCAGCTCTCTCAAGATACCACACTCTAACAATAATGTCCCGAGTTGATGTGTTTTGCAGAGAAGATTACAATATTCACCAATCTTTAAGCACAACTACCAGTAAACTGTATATATTTAAGTCCGGTGGACTTTGGCGTAGTGTAGACCTGACCCTGTTAATCTGAATTTTTTTTCTAAACTCCTATTTTTCCAGACCATTCCGTCTTTCCTGGAACTTGTCAAAGTGTTGAGCCATTTCTGCCGTAACCCTGACCCCACTGATCTGATAGCATTTAATTCAGCTGTCTGCATAGGTCGACTCTGCGTCAAAGATGACAGTGCTGAGAATAGACTAGTTAAAGCTGTTGAAGAGTCCACGGACACTCACATCAGAGCCAAGGTAAGGAGAGAGTGAGAAGAAGGTATAAAATGGATGGAAGAAAGGAGCAAGTGCAAATGGATCACCAAAACTATTGGAAATATCAGATATTTTGACAAGGTGGTCTAGAGGCAAGGTGCTCGCCTCTCATGCCAAGGGTCCCGGTTTCTAAACCCGGGCAGTGCAGGCATGTTGGAAATTGGATTTTTCTCATATTTTCAAGTCCCTGGTCCTATTGGGGGGTAGGATCGAGTACCTAGTCTTCTCAGATAAGGACGAAAAAAATTCGGAGGGCCCGTTTGCACGTTGCGCACGTTAAAGATACCTTGGCAGTTGGAAATCGTAAAGAGCAGGCCGAAAGGCCGCTGCCCGGGTAAAATTGAAATTAATAGATTAAAATTTATCCAATTGTTATTAATAAATATTCAAATATTATTTGAGTTGTGTGTTGTGTGAACTGATGTGAGTTGTGAACTGCTGTGAGTTGTGAACTGTTGCGAGTTGTGAACTGCGCCTAACAGGCTGCGTTACAATTTGCTCTGAGATAGAGAGAGACAGGGAGAGAGAAAGAAGCAGTGCAATGTGTTGAGCGCTTCGCAGGCAGCTCCATTCTGCTCTGTGGTTGACATGTTGTTTCTGTAAAGGGCATAGAGCATTTTAAATGGATATGCGCTATATAAATGCTATACATTATTATTATTATTATTATTATTTGGGAATGATAAAAAATAACACAATTTTATTTCTTTGCTTTTTTCCTGGCTGCATGTTTTTGTATCATGTTTTGTTAAATTATATACATTGTAGTGAAAATTTTAATTGCTAAATTTTAGTAATGTTCGTACCAGATTTTGAATTTTGATTCTGGTATTTTTTTGTGCTTTTTATACAAAAATTAGTAATGCGGTAAAGAATATGAAAATCATTCCGATGATGAAAAATATTTGAACCTAAAAAATCTATAGAACATTATTTTAGTAACATGTTCTTGCGTAAATAGTAAAATTAAATATGCATTCATTACAGTGAATTGTGGAAAATTTTCTGCTCTGCTGTTTGGATTCAGTGAAAACTAAGGAAACATCTGGAATTGACTGAAATGTTTCTGAAACAAATTTAAATTTGTATGCAATGTTGTATTTTCTGAAAAGAGACTGTATGTGAATCAGTCCACTAATATGAATTGAATATTTCTGCAAAGCTTGAAGTAAAAACTTTTATACTGTAAAGGAAATTGAAAATTTCAGGAAAATTCCTACACACATTTAAAACTGTATTAATTAGTCCTATATGTAAATCTGTTGCAGGCACTAGAAATTCTGGTGAAACAGCTCCATTTTATCAATGACGACATTGTGAGGCATATCATGACTCTTCTACGGGAATCCCCAGTTTGGAAGTACAGGGCCTTGGCTTGTCGTCTTCTGATTTCTCTGGGTAAGTATACAGTTAACCTTCAAGTGCCCTGTCATAAATTGCCTTATCTGAAAATTCTGAAATTGGCAAAACTGATGTAACAAGTCAAATAAATAAATAAATAAATAAATCTTATTTAAAAAAAGAAGAGTGGCAGGAGTATTTCATCGAGGTGCAATTTGGCCACTATTTTTTGCTCTAAGCTGCAGCCTGAATAACACTTTCAAAAATTGTAAAATCAATTTTCTTAGGTGTCGAATAATCTAATCCAGTTGCTTTTGTATCAAACTATTGCGTTCATTGAAGCTTCAGATAATCTTTTAAAAGTGTTGTTAGGATGGTAAAATACTGTGAACTTTCTTTGGCTCCCTTGGATAAGCCCAGTGCACGGGAGAGGAGACTGTAATTTGACAGCTGTTCAGCCAGCTTGAAAATTAATTTGATGGGGAGGAGGGCAAATAGAACTGCAGGGATTGGGGACAGAGAGGTTGTTGGGAGAGAGAGGTTGTTGGGAGAGAGAGGTTGTTGGGAGAGAGAGGTTGTTGGGAGAGAGAGGTTGTTGGGAGAGAGAGGTTGTTGGGAGAGAGAGGTTGTTGGGAGAGGGAGGTTGTTGGGAGAGAGAGGTTGTTGGGAGAGAGAGGTTGTTGGGAGAGGGAGGTTGTTGGGAGAGAGAGGTTGTTGGGAGAGAGAGGTTGTTGGGAGAGAGAGGTTGTTGGAAGAGAGAGGTTGTTGGGAGAGAGAGGTTGTTGGGAGAGAGAGGTTGTTGGGAGAGAGAGGTTGTTGGGAGAGAGAGGTTGTTGGGAGAGAGAGGTTGTTGGGAGAGAGAGGTTGTTGGGAGAGAGAGGTTGTTGGGAGAGAGAGGTTGTTGGGAGAGGTAGGTTGTTGGGAGAGAGAGGTTGTTGGGAGAGAGAGGTTGTTAGGAGAGGGAGGTTGTTGGGAGAGGGAGGTTGTTGGGAGAGAGAGGTTGTTGGGAGAGAGAGGTTGTTGGGAGAGAGAGGTTGTTGGGAGAGAGAGGTTGTTGGGAGAGAGAGTGGGAGAGGGAGGTTGTTGGGAGAGAGAGGTTGTTGGGAGAGAGAGGTTGTTGGGAGAGAGAGGTTGTTGGGAGAGGGAGGTTGTTGGGAGAGGGAGGTTGTTGGGAGAGGGAGGTTGTTGGGAGAGGGAGGTTGTTGGGAGAGAGATGTTGTTGGGAGAGAGAGGTTGTTGGGAGAGAGAGGTTGTTGGGAGAGAGAGGTTGTTGGGAGAGAGAGGTTGTTGGGAGAGAGAGGTTGTTGGGAGAGAGAGGTTGTTGGGAGAGAGAGGTTGTTGGGAGAGAGAGGTTGTTGGGAGAGAGAGGTTGTTGGGAGAGAGAGGTTGTTGGGAGAGGGAGGTTGTTGGGAGAGGGAGGTTGTTGGGAGAGGGAGGTTGTTGGGAGAGAGAGGTTGTTGGGAGAGAGAGGTTGTTGGGAGAGAGAGGTTGTTGGGAGAGAGAGGTTGTTGGGAGAGAGAGGTTGTTGGGAGAGAGAGGTTGTTGGGAGAGAGAGGTTGTTGGGAGAGGGAGGTTGTTGGGAGAGGGAGGTTGTTGGGAGAGGGAGGTTGTTGGGAGAGAGAGGTTGTTGGGAGAGGGAGGTTGTTGGGAGAGGGAGGTTGTTGGGAGAGAGAGGTTGTTGGGAGAGAGAGGTTGTTGGGAGAGAGAGGTTGTTGGGAGAGGGAGAAAACAATGCTGATCAAAAGAAGATCAAGCATGAGTAGAAATCCACTAGGAGGTTAATACATTTTATAAATACCGTCTCCCCCCCCCCCCCCCCCCCCCGTTTCCCTTCCTTGTTTAATGTTAGCAGATTTGTCTCCTCTTGTAAATGCCTTATATTACACTGAGCGGTAGATTGTTGATGTCATATATATATATATTGTTCTGACAGGTCCAAGGCATGCATGTGTCATCAGATCCCAAGAAGAAATTTACTCACTCCTGGAGCAACAACTATGGGATGACCCCAGCATGGTGAGTGGCTTATTAGTGCATTGTGTCTCTTCGTTTTCCATTTTACAGACACTATTCATGGGCATGAATTTCTGTATTGTAAATTGAATAAAATTTCATATGTCTCTGCACTGCTCTGCATGTGAAGTGGGAACTGCCATGCAGTGGCACTGCCGATGTACTTCTGTTCATTTTTACCAGTTTCATCTTCCAGATGCGCAAAGGGTTAAAATCCAGCAGCAGTTTGCTGTGATTGTGGTATCTTTTGACCTTTTTTTTCTTCTAAAGGACTTGGGAATGGTGTCAGGAGTTTCTTACATTTCCATGTCGGTGAATGCAGAAGGGAGTGGACAGTGGGGGAAGCAGGAATGAAATTTAAAGGAAACAGCTGGAAAAGTTTATAAAAGAAAAAGAAGAAACGGGACGAATGTTTTTGTAAAAAAAAATATAAAAGGAGTCACGGTACAGGGCAACCATTTTGCTGCATTGTGATTCAGGCAACTTTGGCCTCTTGTAACAGCTTTAGTTTAACACAGATATCTATTAGGGCATCCTGATGGTCAAGAACACATAAAATTTCAGTTTTGTCTTTCTGAAGAAGTGCTACATACAGAAAGCTGGCAGTAAATTTATCTATTGACTGAGCTTTTGACACAAAATGACATCAGCTTTTGTAGTCAACTTGAATCTGCGTGCAGGATTGACCTGCATGTAAATTGGCAAGCTGATAAAACAAGTCTGACTTCTCCCAAAAACTAAAAAGTGGATGTACAAGATTTGAGATCTGTATGTTGTAGAAATGTGTAACTTGAAAACCTTTATTGTATTTTAATTCAACTATTATTTTTTTATGACAGGATGTCCGACTGGCTGCAGCTAAAGCATTGACTGCCCTGGGCATGTTTACCCGAGCTTGTCAAACAGTGGAAAGGTGAGGAATGGAAATGTGTTTTTTTGTTCCTTGTCACTGTAATGAGATACAATGATCTGTGTCTCTGTTCAGCAAAGTTATAGCCAGATAGAAACCTGCATTGCTGTGATTGAGATGATGTTCTCTGGAACTGAATGGAATTATGGAAAAATGTGAAGGAGTCTTAAACAAGGAAGCTAACAGACTGATTAATTGATTCATTATCTGTGTGTTCGTTGTTGAAAAAGGAAACAATTTGTCATCATGATACTGACACTTGAAGAGAAAACAAATAACTTTGTGATGAAATTCTCTTTTTCAGCAAACTTGAAGATGTGGATGAGGATGCAAGAGCTCAGGCAGCCATAGCTGTGGTAAGTCATGTTTGTCACAAATCCCAGACTGGGAGATGTAATAAGTTATGACAGGACAACAATCACGAACAAACAAGTTAACACTTAACAGAACAATCCATCAGACTCACACATTTATTAAACATAATTATACAGATAATAGCGCAATTACATACATTATATTATTGAAATCAACTGCCGTACAACGGCCTTATTCTCACACACACTCTCCCTCGGATCCACAACCCGGTAGTTACTCCTAAAGGCACTTCGGCCTCAGCCTCTCCCCTCAGGGTCTTAATAGCACATTAATAATTCACTGGCACCGCAGTCTCTCAATATCACCTTCCTATTGTCATACACCTTAGCACTCCCCTAGCACCTCAGCAGGGCAATAACACATTATCATTTCAATAGGCATTATCATTTCAATAGACATTATTAGTTCACTAGCCCCTCAGCATGGCAATAGTACATTATCACATTCACGCTCATATCTACGTCCCTGTCCGTGGCCTGACTGCCACGACTTTATGTGCCTCTACTGTCCTGCACTGACAGCCTCACTTCTGGCCTATGTGTGGCCTCCGGCCCTATGCTGGCCTATCCTCTGTGCTCATCGAGGTGGCTCTGCGGCCCGTCCTCGACACCTACAAGAATAACATTACATTGGTATAATACCCTACCATTTCTATTCACTCCACCTCTCCTTACAACCCATGAAGCGTACACACACTAGTTCACCTTTCACTCACCACACATCTTACGGTAACACACCTCCATCGGAGTACACACTACTCACTCGCGCTACAAATCCATGAACTCACTTTCATCTATCGCTCATGGCGCACATTGCTATATCCAATATCAAGGACTTCCACATTCCTCACATATACTTATTTACATCATGGTAATAGACGAATATAATATAATACATCAATCATAATAATCAATCAACGTTCTACGTACCAGTCATCACTGGAAAGACTCTCTCACTAGTCTTCTCGTCTGCTCCCCTTATGTCCGCCCGCTGGGCTCTTATTCACAGGTCCGTTCCGTAGGACCTTCTAACTTGCAGTGATAGTAATACAGCGCTTTCGCCTCATTCAGACCCCCCCCCCCCCCCCCACTACTCACAACAGCACGCTTAACTTGCTTGTCTACCGTGAGCCCTTCTTACTCTACACCCGCTCTGTAGCAATCCCCTTAATTGCACTCACTCCACTCGTGACAATGTTTACACTGAATAAAGACAGTAAAGATGTGAAGGCAGATTCTGTAGGCTAGGTAAACTAACAACCCTCTCAGGCATGTTGCTGATACTGGTAAACACAGTAGTGCTTCAAAATTTCAGATAGTATATACACAAACATTTTTTTACGTCTCACTGGACCATTTGATGTGCTTGATGTTTAATTTCAGACAGTTAGTACTGGTGCTGTTGTATTTGAACGTTCATAACATTATAATATAAGATTTTTTTTTAAGTTAGAAAAGTTTATGTTTCCTGTGAATGGGAGAAAGGGGTGGAGACACTTGCTCTAGCTGAAAGCTCTCTTGTTGGTAAGTTGATGTGAAAAATTAAGACTTTGGTAACCATTTTAATTTTACCATCATTTTGTGCAGGGCACTCTGGGAATGAGGAGTGAAAAACTGATACGTCTGCTGCTGGAAATGTTGGAACTGGATTCAAGTGATTATGTCAGACTTATGGTGGGTCCAAACTTAAGTACTCGCTTGGTATTGTTTCACTGCCGAATCTGAAAAAAATTTTTTCCAGAAAATCCTAGCTTTTACATCTGGAAGACATTTTGACACCGTTTTACCTGAGGAATATATGGATAAATTAATAACTTATGGCCAGAAACGATTGTTTTTTTTACCTAAAAGTTTACGATTTATCACTGAATGAAAAAACTCACAAATCTGCAAGACCGAGTAAAGAAGGTTCGAAATAGACCAAGCTCTTTTGCCATGCATGAAACATTCATTGAAGATAATGAGTATACATGCTTTCTCTGAATAATAAAGCATGAATCTGTTAGTTCATAACATTCTGAAAATACTAAGTTTCCTATACTGAGTAGCTTATTTTTGTACTCTTGAACCCAACAGATCATTAGAACTTTTGGCACCCTGAAACTTACTGATCGGAGAGTTCTGCGGTGTCTGAGGGAGAGAGAAAAATTAGATGGGGCACTAGCCAGGTACGGTAATCAATTTTTTTGCATTTTCTTTGAAATATTTGTAATTTTTGTAAGCCTGGTTGTAAGTCCATGCATTTTATTAATGTTCAGCACACTTTAACCCCTTCCTTGTTTGCCTGGAATTCCAGGCTGTCTAATCTCATCATACTGCCATGTGCCCAGAACTGTTCAGGGCCTGGTTTGTATGCATTTCTTGAGTGATCATATGGAAACCATTTCCCACATTATAATTGTTTGTATTTCCTTGTCAGTTCCCCTCTTTACTTGTGTTATTTCCGTGCATTTTGAAAGCGTGGGATTTATGGTGTGTCATTTTTGAAATTTGCTTGTTTTGTCCCCTTTTGCACCTGGCATTTGAGTGGAAATCTGTGTGGCAGGCAAGGGGTTAATGGAAGAAACATAGAAGTGGCTTGGATTGTTTTCATTAAACGCTATATACTTTCTTCACAAATGCTATTGTCATGAGAAAATGTAGTACATACTGTGTTGGGAAGAAAACCATGCATTCAGTCTTAGAATTTTGCACCATGTTTTTGGATAAATTCAAGTGTTGTAGAATTAGTGGTTGTCAGAATTAAAGTTCTTGTCTTTTCCAGTTTAAATATGGCTGGGTTACTTCTAAGGAACTGGGGATATTTGGGGGATGAGATTAAATTGAAAATCTAACATATGTAGTGAATGAAATGGAAAAGGCCAAAATGATTTTTTAAATTTGCATTTCAGTACTATTTCAAAATGGATGTTGTTACAAGTACGTATGTCCCCCAAGTTTTTTGGGCTAGGATTGCTAGGATTATGTATTTTAAAGCCTTTGTGACTCCAGAGCTAGAGAGCTCCTCCCGAAATGCTCCTTGACAACAGCTTTAATTAATTATGACTAATTATTCGTTCAGGTTTTCTTTTTGTTTTCCTCCTGTTTTTTGGTTGAAAGGGTAGGGGGCAGGGTTAGGGATTTGATAAGATTTAGGGTTGAGGGTAAGGGTGGAGTTAGGGATAGTACGTAAACCTATGCGCCCCTAGTGCAAAACGCTTGGGGTACGTGCATACTTATAATAACAGCCTTTCAAAATAGTTCTTATTTAATCAATTTAAACTTACTTATGCCTATATATTTCTTCAGAGAAGCCAATAGATCACTGAAAGTCTTGGATCAAGTTTTGTCCACCCACACAACAAAATCCTCTGCAAACCTTTCTACACCAAAGTATCTCCATTCAAGAAGAGTTCTGTCTCCTATATTAGCAGGGGCAGTGTGATGTGAGAAGGCAGGAATGACAAGTGAACATAGCCAAAATTATTTGCAGTGTATGTGTGTTTTCTAATTGATGTAAATATTGTATTTTTCCAATCTGCAAAGGAAAAATCACAATGATAGTTTAAAGGCTTCTGTCTCAAGCACATGAATTAATGCAATTTATTTCAAAGCTAAAATGCTCTTTTGAACATTTGCCAAACGCCTTGGGTCCAGTAGGCCCAGAAGCAATTAAAAATGTTTTGTAATTATCTTATTTCTGGGAATTTTTTATGTGAAATTCCAGGTATTCTTCAGTGGCATCTTTGCCCACCTTCCCATTGTGTAAAAATTTTAAAATATGCATGTGCGTACTGACCAACACACATGCATTTTTACTGTTCCTCCCCGTACGTCCTGGGGTCTCAGTCACAGACACTATACTTTTAAAGAGAATTTTCCTTTAGGATTTTATTGTCATACCCTTAGTTGTGTTGTATGTCCTGGTGTCTCGTATACACCACACTCCTAAAGAGGATTTTATTGTTACATCCATACATGTATGTTCTGAAATCTGACGGACACCATATTTTTAAAGAAGGTGTCCTAATTAATTGTTCTATAGGAGTGTCTGACACCATGATGTACATCACGCATAGTTTCTAGCCATGTACGATGAAATGAAATTCTTTGTGACTGAAAGTGTATTAACTGTCAGTTTAATGCATTTGAAGGCCTCGGTGGTCCTATGAGAATATTGTGATATGAACATGAATATGTGTGATTTTCTTCTGTTGCTTGCACTGAATTTATCATTTGTGATGAGATACAGTTTTGAAATGGATTTCCTTATGTATAATTATAAGAGAATAAATAAGTTATTAAAAACTTTACACTCACATGTTCTTGTTGTTATAATTTTAATTAATTAAAGTTATAATTTAATTGATTAAAGTTGTAAATAACTTTATATATACATGAGCTCATTGTTATTTCAATGTTGAGAATATAAAATCTCTGTCGTCTGTGTTTTATTAACTGTGATATTTACTGTAAATGGTTTCTGAAAAAAAAAAAATCTTGTTATGAACTTAGAATTGAAAAATATATTTGCCTGTATTTTTGCAGATTGTAGGGAGTTTTTTTTCATAGGTAGCCGTTTGACTCTTTGCTTGAAAATAAGGGAAATAAGGTCTGCAATTGCTTTTTTTTCTTATAGGAATGAGAAACATACACAGGCTTCTTTAAAGATTTGTATTTTATGTGTGTTTTTTGAAAATTACAATAGAAAGATAAATGTATTTTGTTAACAGAATGGACGTTAGGAGAGATCTAGTAAATGTACCATCCAAATATGCTTTGTTTAATGCTTGAAAGATCAAATAAATTGCCTTTGAAGTCAAGAGTTGTTTTTGTTCATCATGTGAGAAATGAGGGGGGGGGGGGGGGAAGAATGTGTTAGAGACAAGAAAGTTTTTTTGATTTTCTGTTGCTTTCTGTCTTTTTCTCCCTCACTTTCCTGTCTGTTTCTCATTTCTCTTTTCATGTGGGGAGTTTCTTCTATCCCTGCACAACTTTGGAGCGAATACTTTTTTCAGTGAAAGCATCATTGCTGAGCTCTGTTTCTTATTAGGGGCCATAAAATTTTATCTTAGGCATTTATGCCAGGTGTTTTTGTTACGGTTTCTTGTTATTGTTGTTGTCATTGTTACTATTTCTTCCTGGCTTGTCCTTGTCTTCACTTTGTTCTTTCTTTCTTTAGCCCTCATTAGGACCGTTTGAGCCACCAAAAGAACTACTGTTGTAGCCCTAACAAGAGCTTTTTCTTGCTGGCGCCAAAAGGACAGTGAGATTTGGCGGGAAAGACGCGAGTTTACTAAAATTGTGTTGGTTGGGGAATGCATGTCATGCGTGTTTGTTTGCAATTCTAACTGCGGCAAATGTTGTGGCTCAAGCATGTCCCTTTTGCAGATCTGCTAACTGTCCATTATTTTACATGAATATATTTAGGATGTCATAAAAAATCTTTTTTTTTTGTTTTGTTTTGCAAAAATGAAATTTCTGCTAGGTTTGGGGGTGAAGGTCAGACTAGTAAAGTGCCCGTCAATGATGACAGTATACAGATTATACTAATAAATAGATAAGAGTACATTATGTGATTTGTGAAGTGTGTCACTGTGTTGTGTATTTTATGTCCTCCTTTCAATGGAAATCATAACTGATGGGTTGAAGATCCTATCATCCTTATTTAAAGACGATCACAGCTGTAGGCTTTTTCACATCTGTCAAATGAAGAAAAATTTCGGTTATAATAGTCCAGATCGGGTAACAGCGCAGACTCGTCGCATTTGGCGAGGGACCGGTCCTCCTCTCCAGGTTATCACCACCGCTGGCAACCAATGGTTCCCCATCAGGGTCTAGCCAAGTACGTCCCCAAACACGTGGACCTGAAGACCTTTGCCAGCTGGAGTGAATATCCGGGCAAAACCCAATCTGTCAGATTCATTTTGCCTTTATGAGGATGTAGATGTGCGTGCCCCTTGGGGTGTCCCTAATTGAAGTGGTCGTTTTAGTTAGCAGTTTGCTTTTTTTCAACATTGGTCCATGTTAGGCTGCACTGTGTCTGTTTAGAGCTCTTCAGTGAAACCATCAATGCATGGCGAAATTTGACGAGCTGATGAACACGCTTCAGTCCCTATTCCATTGGAACAATCGGTCATCGGTGAATGCTTTGAAGGCTTTGTGGGTGAACGAAGGGGCATTTTCCTTATTGAAAATGGAACACGTTGATGACATTCCAACGTTCACATGCCCGTTAAGCCTTTGCAAGCCAAGATCTTTTGAATGATTTCTCTATTACTATTAAATATCCAGCGACCGGAAAGGGTAGTAATGCATGAATGATTTCCCTTTACATGCCAGCAGTAAAGAACTTAAACTAGAGAGGGCAGACACGCACAATCATGTACTCGTTACTTGTAGTTGTAGCTCGGGTAAAATGTAGAAAAAGAAAACAAAAAGTTGTATGTTGTAGAGCCGCGTGTTGGAAACACATGATAAAGAAACGAAACAATAAATCCCAACAGAATTTGAAATGGAAAGGGGAGAAAAACAACAACAAAAAACGAGCTTTCGGTCACTGCCAGTTTACTTATCGACCGTTTCCAACGCGGGACGTTGCAAAATACAACCCTTTTGTTTTTAAAGCCACATTTTAACTTTGTTTGCAAACTCTGCCCTGCCTTTATGTCACCCGACAGATTTTCTGTTTTAGACCAAAAAAAAAATAAATCTTGCAACGGCAAATTTTCACTGGCTTGACATGTCGCCTTGACCTTGGTGGTGCTCTGTTGTATAATCGGCACGTACAGAGTGACACGTCTATCATTTTCTCATCCTTCGCAATGTTGATGTCTCTGTTCCACCCCCGCACACACCGGCTGTTATGTCACGGAAAAAAAGAACCACAGAAAACAAAAACAAAACCTCCCATTCTTCTTCCCCTTCTTTTTATCTCGATGAGTTCTTTTGTTTCTCAGGGGCCTCAGCATAGTGCTGTTGGCCTGGCCTGTTCTTGATTATCTCTCACTTTCTTGTTTGTTGTTGTTCTTTCTTTCTTTCTTTCTTTCTTTCTGTTGTCTTCGTTCTTCGTCTTTTCCGGTCGTGGTATTTTATTCATTTTCTGGTGAGTGCCAAGGCAAGGGCAAGACAAGTGACATAATCATTCATAATCATTTTCTTTTATACTTTTCCTTTCTCTTTTCTAACTTCCGTTTTTTGTTGTAATTATTGATGTTGTTGTTGTTGATATTGTTGTTGTTGTTGATGATGATGTTGTTGTCATTGTTGTTGTCTGTAACTGCAGAAAAGTGCGATTCTGCCCTCTCATTCTTATTCGGAATGAACCAATCATATCTTGTGTTTATTACAATGCACTGAATTTGAAAACGATCGACCAATCCTGACCCTTCCCCCTTCCTTCCACTACCCTTTCATATTTAGGTATCCGAATGTCCCCCCCCCCTCCCGCCTACCCCCCGACGCGCCACAACCCAAATTTCTTTATTCTGATGACGTACTGAGTCAAGTCTGTGTTGCGTCCTATGTGTCTGTTTTTTGCTCCGTGCGCCAGGTCTCTCTTTCCACCAGCAGACTCAAGACAATTTTGTTGCGTTCCGAATCGATGACGCAAGCTGGTTTCGGCCTCGCCATTGGGTCAGGTCGCGTTCCATTCCCCAGTCCACCTCTCACACTAACAACACCCGAGACAAAACAGTCCTGTCCTGATTCTGTGCGCCACCCAGCATTTCTTCCTCCTCCGATATAAAGTGGTTTCTTTCATAATTCTTTCTGCTGAACTCATTCGCTACGGTAGGCCGAATATTCGGCTCGCGGAGTTTCGCTTTGCTGCGGAAAGCCGAATATTCGGCTCGAGTGGACACCAGTTTTTCAACACTAATGTCTAAGCAAACTTCTCGAAATACTGAATCCCATCCTGGTTCATTGATTTTCTTTTACTTTAATGTCTAATGTATTGTCTTGTGTTTATACCGGGTGAAAGAAAAAAACATCTTTGAACTGCATGTAAAATTGGACAGACTTGACAGTTCCTGTCCAGTCCCACAAAAGTTACCGTATAGGAATGAGTCATAATATCACTTTGTTCTCCCGTCAGTCAGACTATTTATGTGCCTGTCAGTCTGTCTGTCCATCGCATTTGTCCTCCGCTAGACAAGATTGTACGTGGGTATGTGTTTAAGGGGTGTGTGGTTGTCCACGCCCTCCTAATGAGAAGGTAACCTTAGGAGTAGGGGCGGGAGTAGACTGAAATGGCGGGTAATAATCTAGCCTGTCTGTCTAGCTTGTGTGGTCTTGTCTTGCAAAGCACAGGTCAAATCTAACATCGAACTGTGGGAGAAAGGCAGCATCTATCTATCTATCTATCTATCTATCTATCTATCTATCTATCTATCTATCTATCTATCTATCTATCTATCTATCTATCTATCGATCTATCAATCTATCTATCTATCTATCTATCTATCTATCTATCTATCTATCTATCTATCTATCTATCTATCTATCTATCTATCTATCTATCTATCTATCTCTGTCTGTCCGTCTACTTGTCTGTCTGCCCGTCTGTCTGTCCATCCGCCTGTCGGTGTATTTGTCTTTCTGTCCGTCCGTCCGTCCGTCGGTCTGTCTGTCTGTCACCTCAGCAACAACAACATAATCTGCCCCCCAAAAAACAACAACAGCAAACAACTCAAGCGCTCACAATGACCAGATATACTTTTGCCATAGACCGTTTTTCTCTGAAGTACTCACCACTAAGAGAGCTGTACAATAAATTAATCACATGCCTTTCTGGGCTGCACTTAATCAAACACCGACACAAATCATGCATCTTCTATTATATATTTCAGTAACTTGCAACCTTTGGCATGACTAACTGACCAAACCATACACTCTTCAGGCCTTAAATTTGGCAGGAAGGTGGCAATTGAGATAAGGAAGATGATGGCTATGATTAAAAGTTGTTTACTTCGAGCATGTATTTTAAAAAAAATAACAATGTTTATTGCTATGTAACATCTGTATCTTTGCATGTTTGTTTCGTAATATTATATAGTACCGTGCATGTCATAAAAAGTAATCGTATCAAGCGTTCAGTTTGGTGCGTAATGTTCTGGTGCGCATGAGTTCTGAAGCAAGACTGTAGTTTATTACTTTTATTATACTAGAGGAGGCAGGGGGGGGGGGGGGGAATCACATGATTGTTTATTCTGGGCAATGCCCGGTAGATCATCTAGTCTATTATATATTTCAGTAACTCGCAACCTTTGGCATGACTAACTGACCAGACTATACACTTTTCAGGCCTTAAATTTGGCAGGAAGGTGGCAATTGAGATAAGGAAGATGATGGCTATAATTAAAAGTTGTTTACTTCAAGCATGTATTTAAAAAAAAATAACAATGTTTATTGCTATGTAACATCTGTATTTTTGCATGTTTGTTTCGTAATATTATATAGTACCGTGCATGTCATAAAAAGTAATCGTATCAAGCGTTCAGTTTGGTGCGTAATGTTCTGGTGCGCATGAGTTCTGAAGCAAGACTGTGGTTTATTACTTTTATTATACTAGAGGAGACAGGGGGGGGGGGGGAATCACATGATTGTTTATTCTGGGCAATGCCCGGTAGATCATCTAGTCTATTATATATTTCAGTAACTCGCAACCTTTGGCATGACTAACTGACCAGACTATACACTTTTCAGGCCTTAAATTTGGCAGGAAGGTGGCAATTGAGATAAGGAAGATGATGGCTATAATTAAAAGTTGTTTACTTCAAGCATGTATTTAAAAAAAAATAACAATGTTTATTGCTATGTAACATCTGTATTTTTGCATGTTTGTTTCGTAATATTATATAGTACCGTGCATGTCATAAAAAGTAATCGTATCAAGCGTTCAGTTTGGTGCGTAATGTTCTGGTGCGCATGAGTTCTGAAGCAAGACTGTAGTTTATTACTTTTATTATACTAGAGGAGACAGGGGGGGGGGGGATCACATGATTGTTTATTCTGGGCAATGCCCGGTAGATCATCTAGTCTATTATATATTTCAGTAACTCGCAACCTTTGGCATGACTAACTGACCAGACTATACACTTTTCAGGCCTTAAATTTGGCAGGAAGGTGGCAATTGAGATAAGGAAGATGATGGCTATAATTAAAAGTTGTTTACTTCAAGCATGTATTTTAAAAAAAATAACAATGTTTATTGCTATGTAACATCTGTATTTTTGCATGTTTGTTTCGTAATATATATAGTACCGTGCATGTCATAAAAAGTAACCGTATCAAGCGTTCAGTTTGGTGCGTAGTGTTCTGGTGCGCATGAGTTCTGAAGCAAGACCCTAGATTATTACTTTTTATATGAGAGAGAGAAAGGGGAGGGGGGCAGCACATTATAGTTTATTCCGGGCAATGCCCGGTAGGTCATCTAGTTATACATAATTTATCTACGGTAGACAAATATTTCTCTCTGTCTATTTATCTTCCTTAGACAATTTTTATTTTCGCATCTTACATCAGCATGTTATATAATTTTCTTTTCAAATATAAAATTGATTTCTCACAATGATGGGCTGTTTTGTTTCGTTTGTGGTTAATTTGTCTGCTGGGCTTTTGTAAGCTGCTTTCAATCATGCACATAATTTAATATAATGGGTTTGAAAGAAATTGAATGCAAGAGCACGTGGCTTGCCCTTTAGCGAAGTGGACAGAATCGATATCTTGGATGTAAGGTTGAATAGTTTAAATCTTTATCAGCAAATAGTGTACATCTGAAGTTCATACGTGCTTTTTTAAATCCATTTCGTCCAGTTTTTATATCGCTATTACGGAAATTTTCCGTTTTATGTCTCCAGCCAGTGGATGGGAGATGTTGGCACATGATCGAATGATGGAGGGTGGTTGATCTATAGAGAGACAAACAAATGGATGGGTGGGTTGATGGATAGATGGATGCTTGAATGGGTGGATGGATCAATGGATAGATTGATGGTGGTCTAGACGGACGAGTGGACGGTCGGAAGGATAGATGGGTGGGTGGATGTACGGATGGATCAATCGATGGTTAGATGGATGGACGGATGGATGGATAGATGGCTGGATGGGTGAAATAATGGATGGTTGGACTGATGGGTCATAGGGTGGATGGATGAATCAATGATAGATGGGAGGATGGATGCATGGATGGATGGATGGATGGATCGATGGATGGGTGGATGGACAGATGGGTGGACGGATGAATCAATGGATAGATCGATGGGTGGATGGATGGATGGATGGATGGGTGGACGGATGAATCAATGGGTAGATCGATGGGTGGGTGGATGCATGGATGAATGGATCGATGGATGGGCAGATCAAAGATGGATCGATAGTTGGAATGATGGACGGATGAATGGATCGGTGGATCCATGGAGTGAAGGAAGGAGGGATGGGTAAATGGGTCAGTGGATGGATGGAGTGATGAAGAAAGGAGGGATGGATGGATGAATTTTGCTTTCTCCGACGGAACAGCATTTCATGTATCATTTATTCACGGTAAACGTCTAAAGATCCACGGCATTTTTGATGGTGCTAAATGACAATACATGTTAGATACATGTCTCCTTTCAAATCCTACACTATTACATAAATATCTGCCTTCCACATTTGAGTAATAGTGTGCTGAGCTGCTTTCGTGTCTTTCATTATTATGTACATGTACATGACTACTTTCAAATCGTTTATCAAAATGTACACAACTTCTGTAAAATCTTCATCAACACTTACATAACTACTTTCAAATCTTCCACCAAAATTTACATAACTACTTTCAAATCTTTCATCAAAATTTACATAACTGCTTTCAAATCTTCCATCAAAATGTACATGATCTCTTTTAAATCTTCCATCAAAATGTGCACGACTATTTCCAAATCATCCATCAAAATTTACATGGCCGTTTTCAAATCTTCCATTAATCTACGCATGATTATACCAAAATCTTCCACGATTATGTACACAGTTGCTTTTAATTTCAGATCTTGCTTCATGTTTCCGGTTCTGGCATTAGGATTAAATTGCATTGTTGTCGGCTTTCAGGTAGTCTGGTACAAACATGGCTGAGACGAATAGCTTTTCCCATGACATTCCTATTCATTTCCCAGGACAGACAAACCGGCAGACAATCAATAAATGTGATCAAATTGATGGAGTTTTTACCATGCCAGACTTTTCTGGCAAACTGTACGAAGTTGTCCCGCTAGACATTGGCCACTTTCTTCAATTGTCGTCATGATCGAGGCAGTCGTCTTTTGTGAGATAAAAGGGGATGGTGGGTGGATGAATAGATGGATGAATGGATGGATGGACGGATGGTTGGGCTGATGGATGGATGATGGGTAGTTGGATGGACGGATGGATGGACGGTTGGATAGATGCACATGTATGGGTGAATGGATGGATGGGCAGATGGATAGATGATGGGTGGATTAATGAACATGTATGGGTGGATGGATGGACGGGTAGATGGATAGATGGATGAATGGATAGATGGGTGGGCAGTTGGATGGGTGGTTGGGTAGACGGATGAATGGAAATGTGGTTGGGTGGATGGATGGATGGATGGATGGATGGATGGATGGATAGGTGGGCGGTCTGATGGATGAATGGGTGGATGGATGGATGGACGGACGGACAGACGGACGTATGTACGTACGTATGTATGTGTGTGTGTATGTGTGTGTGCGCGCGTGCGTGCATGGATATATGGATGGATGGATGTGTGGATGAAACATTTTTCTGCCTGTGATATCTACTATTCGCATCTTGTCCTCTATGTCTCGGACGCCATTAATTCTATTGGATTCTTTTGCCTGTCTCTAATGTCTTCATTCTGAACGTTTTGAAATGTCTCTAATGTCTTCATTCTGAACGTTTTGAAATGTCTCTAATGTCTTCATTCTGAACGTTTTGAAATGTCTCTAATGTCTTCATCCTGAACGTTTTGAAATGCCTCTAATGGCTTCATTCTGAACGTTCTGAAATGTCTCTAATGTCTTCATTCTGAACGTTTTGAAATGTCTCTAATGTCTTCATTCTGAACGTTTTGAAATGTCTCTAATGTCTTCATTCTGAATGTTTTGAAATGTCTCTAATGTCTTCATTCTGAACGTTTTGAAATGTCTCTGATGACTTCATTCTGAACGTTTTGAAATGTCTCTAATGACTTCATTCTGAACGTTTTGAAATGTCTCTAATGACTTCATTCTGAACGTTTTGAAATGTCTCTAATGACTTCATTCTGAACGTTTTGAAATGTCTCTAATGACTTCATTCTGAACGTTTTGAAATGTCTCTAATGACTTCATTCTGAACGTTTTGAAATGTCTCTAATGTCTTCATTCTGAACCTTCTGAAATGTCTATAATGTCTTCATTTCACAGAATTTTTGTTTTTGTCCCGAAATCTTCGTTCATATTTTCATCTTAAATGTCTCTAATGCTTTTATTTTACTACCCCCTCCCCCCTTCCTGTTTTATACGCCTGGACTCTTATACTTTACTTTGCTGAATATCTACGGTCAGAGTAGTTGAGTGTCTCTGTTGATTGTCTGTCTAAATGACCTGTTCTTTGATGTCTTTCTTCTGTTTCTTGTTCAGTACTGTATGTCTGCCTAGTGTCTGTCTGAACAATCGTGCCCCTGAGACGCTTTTATTGATTGACGTACGGTTTTCAAGGCCTCATCTGCCCCCTTCCATCCTGCAGATTCCCAAGGGCAGATATCTAGCCAGTCTCTGGAGTTGTTCTGTTTAGATTTATTGACGTAGTCTCTGGTCAGCACTGTCTGTACCGTCCATCTCTGGCCGGCAATACTCCCTTCCCCGGGGTCATTTTGAGAGATCTGACGCTTCTGGGTGTATCGTGTAAACAAGTCCACAGAAAACGTGCTAAATATAAATTAAAATTCTGGACCTGGGCCTTTGACGTCAGGTTAACTCCTAAATAAAATTGGCAATCTCCAGTAATCAAAGCTTAACTTTTATTAAGATGGCCTGAAATATTTCCACTGTTCTAATAATTTCTTAAGCGTTATTTTCCTATTTTCCAGCTGTGAAGTCTGGGCCTTAAACATTGATTAATTTTATAATTTGTTTTGGCAGCCCTTGCCATCTGGCTCCTGGCCAGTTTGATGTACAAAAGAACAGTTTTGTTACACATTAAAAGCCGCGCTAAATACTGAAGAATGGATGGTCGTGAAAGAGTTGAAAAAGTTATACACATTACTGGTAGAGAGCCTCTGAGTGGTTCACAAAATGGGATTGTTCTGACCTTTAAAGGAGAATGTTAGCCAATCAGTAATAATTTCTCACCCCTTGGCGTAAAAAGCCTGGCCAAGTCCCGGATCTGGCTTTCTTGTACTTGGCGCGCGACTATGAGGTCGACGTATTCATTTTTCACATTGTCTTGTATGTATTTGAATGGAAAGGGGGGGGGGGGGTGGGAGTAGGAGAGAGTGATTATTTAATTATCTTTTGTCTGTCTGCCTAAGTTGTCTGACTTTTGCCGGTCTATGCAGCTGTTTTATGTCTGTAAATCTCGAGTAGACATACACTGGAAGCATTCCTAAACCCGCTGTTACATGTGTGTGTGCGTGTGGATGTGTGTGTGTATGTCTGTGTGTGTGTGCGTGTTATCGACACTTTGTTTCTCACAAAATCTCTCTGAGTAACTCAGTATTCTGGCGTTTGAAACTTGGACATAACAAAGTAGATCAGCTGCGACAGAAACGTGGGCAGGCAGACAAAATAAATAGCTATAAGATATTCGGACAGAAACAGAGTCAATAAAATAGAAGAGATGGATGGAAGAAAATAGATAGATGGATAGACAGGCAGATAGGCCGGCAGGCAGGCAGATAGACAGTTAGAAAGGCAGGCAGATAAAATAGATATGCAGACAGATAGATAGGCAGGCAGATAGACAGACAGGTAGATAGATAGATTGTCATGATTCGGATGTTGTTAGATCTCACGCAGAGCGTGAGTGGGTTTTTTACCAGGGCCATGAGAAATTGGCTGGTGGCCTTGAACGGTCCTCGCGAATTATAGTTGGTGAGTAAATAAATGTAAAGTTAAATTGTTAGAGTCACGCTTGTCGGTTTTAATGTTCGTGATTAATAAGTAATGGAGTAGGGGTGAAACAAGGTGGGGATAGTTGACATTGTTAAGTATGACTAGACAAGTTTTTGCACGTTAACTGGCTGGTAGAATAGTGCAGACGTATTACTACAATTAAAATGGTGGGAGGTTTCGGCCAATGAGATTGCTGAACTAATTGGGCCAGCGGACTAGCACTGCTGGGTAGTTGGATAGTATAAAACATCGTGTAACGTTCAGATTCATTGAATACAGACGAGCAGAAGCATCGTGTCGTGAAGTATCTCCGGTTGGCCAGTACCTGAACTGTGTGATCTGAAGACTAGAAGTCCTTGCTAACGGACTGACTGAGCTCTAGAAAGAAAGGTCTGAGTGGGCTGACCTTTAAAAGCCCACGCTGCGCTCTTTTGATGTTCGCGCCTACCAGTAGGCGTGACCAACGGTAACATATCTTATTTGCCTAAGCATAATAGAAGTTCAGAGATAGAGAGAGAACCACAGCCTCATAGGAAGTCTAAGGAAACCCCAGCTGGCACTCGACGAACGAGTGGCCCGTATTATAGATCTATCTCCATAGTATGATTGAAGACCCCACTGACATCTGGAGGGGACCCCACTGACATCTGGAGGGGACCCCACTGACATCTAGAGGAGACCCTACCGTTCGTCGTGACATCTAGAGGACACCACTGACATCTAGAGGACCCCACTGACATCTGGAAGAGGACCCCGTCAACATCTGCAGGGATACCACTCTAAACTCCACTGTTATTTATGTCATTTTTGTAGTTTATAGTTTTGTATTTAATTTTTTTTGTTTCTCCCCCACATGTCTGGCATGTCCTCTCGTCATTGATCCTGGGACCACTACGAGGGACTGACAGCTACTAACAGGAAAAGACAAGACCAGCGCTGTGGACCAAGGGAAAGAGCCAGTCCATTTCACCCAGTTAAGTGAACCATCTGTATTAGTCTTCGTTTGAGGGGTTCGTCGTTCCAGCTCCCCTACTTTGACAGGCATTATTTTTTCTTTTGTGTTTAGATTAGATACGCGGGTGGTTGGAAGGGATCGAGACTCAGCATACCTCTTTTTGCCAGACTAGCAGATCTAGATGGCGTTTAAAACGGATGGGAGATTTGCTTTGCCTTGAATAGTTCTGTAGGGGCCTGTTATTCGTATAGATTGTTAGCGTTCTATCTTCCTCGTACTTTTAGGAAGACGTCTCTCCTGTTCTTTTTCTTACCTTTTTGTAGATAGTTTCAGGCTAGTCAGGTCTGTTGTCGTTTGTTCTTTCTGTTAGTCTCGTCTCACTCTCCATGTAATTCTTTTCCCATTTTCGTGTTGCATTATTATATTTTGTATTCATACTTGCTATATTATTGCCTGGGATAAATCACGTGTCTAGGGCACGTTGAGAGATAATCTGGATATTAGAGTTGTTAGGCTTGTATAGCCAAGGAAGTTAATATCGTGAATATTGATTTATTCCCATTTATAGCAGAGGGAACGCTGCTAGGAGTGTACGGAAGATACACTGGAAATATTACATTGGTATCGTTAGTTAACGACCAATCACGGAAGCAGTAGACTGACTGCTTGAGGATTAGGAGAAATACGTGGAGATAAGTGATCACTGGGATAGCTCAACCACTACTTGGTTGACTAAGACGTACAGTTTGTTGTTGATTTCGTTAATTTCGTTCATACTGCAGGAACGAACGCCCGCAGAGTGCAATTAATACATTGCTTCAAGGGAGAATAAAGTTAGAGAGTTTTGATAAGTTGTCCTCGATTAGGACATTATTATATCGCATTATCGACCGGTATCATGGCCGAACTACAGAAATATTTGGAACTAGCCCAATCATTTGGCATACCGGAAGCTCAGCGTGCTTCTTGGGTAGACCAGAAACTGAAAGAAGAACGAGAAGAAAAGGCCGCGGAACGAGAAGAAAAGGCCGCGGAGAGATTACGCCTAGAAAAGGCTGTGGAACGAGAAGAAAAGGCCGCGGAGATATTACGCCAAGAAAAGGCCGCAGAGATATTACGCCAAGAAAAAGCCGCGGAACGAGACGAGAGAGCCGCGGAACGCGCGGAGAAACAGGCTCAAAGAGAGTACGACCTCGCGTTGAAACAGTTGGAACCGAAGCAAGCCCAAACTACCGGGGCTCCGGAATTTACTTCCAATAATAAAACGAAGCCTAAATTGCCAACCTTTAATGATAAGGTTGATCGCATTGATTCCTACCTCCACCGCTTCGAACTCCATGCTGTTTGCGCGGGATGGCAGCGTAGTGAGTACACGTCATGCCTCGCCAATCTTTTGACAGGGAGAGCATTGGAAGTTTTCCATAGCCTCACTATTGATGACGCTAGGGACTATGACATTCTAAAGACCGCGCTATTAAAGTGTTTCCAACATACGGAAGATGGATTTCATAAGCGTTTCCGCGATTGCAAGCCGGAAGCATCTGAGAATTTTTCCACTTACGTGGACCGCCTCCGCCACCTACTCAGCCGTTGGACTGAGTTGGCCGGTGTGGAAGAGGGAAACTACAAGAAACTATATGATTTAATACTTAAAGACCAAATATATATGTCATGCCACACGGACCTGGTGGCGCATTTTAAGGAACAAGCCCCCAAAACTACCGTCGAGATAACATCGATGGCGGAACGGTATGCTGCGGCTCACCCTAATAGATCGTTAGCTAAAGCTAAAGTAAGCGAACCGTGTTACGCCGGCGCTGCTACTAAGTCACCGGTACCGTCGAGACAATCAAGACAGCCCTTTCGACAGTCGCCGCAAGTTCGTCCACGGCCCGAGCCGCCGTTTAGCAGAAGGCAACCGAATCCCCATAAATTTTCTCGGGACTGGGAACCCCGATATACATGTCCTTTCCCTACCGGAGGACCGCGTAACAACTACTATCAAGCGCCCCCATTTCCTTCTTATCGAGGTACACCTCGAAGGGACGATAATCCAGTCTATGTTATAGATGTGGCGCCGGAGGCCACATTGCGCGACAATGCAGAGTTAGATTAGATGCGGCAAATGCATGCTCTGTAGCATTCACCGAAAACCGCGGTGATAGAACTAGGAATGCCGAAACCGTCAGTAAAGTTATTCCAGTTATGTCCGCCCTCCACGAGCGAGGCGCGCTGACATTGTATGAGGGACGAGTAAACGCCATACGAGCATCCGTATTGCGAGATTCAGGCTGTACGACCGTCGGTGTACGTGAATCGCTGGTCCGTCCTGCACAACTTCTGGATCGCGATGCGACATGCATTACTTTTGGTGGTTCAGTTGAACATTTTCGTTTGGCGGAAATATATGTTGACACAACGTTTATAACTGGTGTTGTCACGGCCTGTGTGCTACCAAATCCGGTCGCCGACCTAATCGTTGGGAATATTCCCCACTTAAAGGACGTCTCCGATGGCGAACTCGAGATTTGGGGCGATGATAACGACATTGCGTGTGTCACGACAAGACAACAATCGCGTCGCCAGAGTGGCGACACATTACGATCGCCTGTCGTCGACTTGGATGTGACCCCCGAGATTTTTCGTAACGAACAGCGCACAGATCCATCACTAAAGCCCCTCTTTGCTAAGATTCATCCGGACAACCCGGATACAACCAGGTTCTGCCTTAAAGACGACCTCCTATATCGCGTTTTTCGGGGAAAGCGCGAAACTATTTTGCAATTGGTCATACCAAGATCATTTCGCCGAGACATCACCCGCCTCGCGCACGACACGCCATTGTCGGGCCACCAGGGCAAAGCGAGAACAAAATCGAGAGTACTGTCTCAGTTTTTTTGGCCCGGGGTTTACGGTGACATAAATAGCTATGTGTCGCGTTGCGATACATGCCAGAAAAGAACCCCCAAAGGAAAAACTTCGCGGGCACCTATACAAGAGATGCCGCCGGTTTCCACTCCATTTCAGCGAGTTGCCGTCGACATCGTCGGGCCATTACATAAGTCGGATAGAGGCCATCGGTTTATTCTATCAGTAATCGATTATGCCACCCGTTGGCCTGAGGCTATCCCGTTAAAAGAAATATCGGCCGATCACGTCGCCGAGGCATTGGTTACCATATTCACGCGCGTCGGATTCCCGTCCGAATTATTATCCGATAGAGGTCCGCAATTCACCTCCGACCTTTTCAGGAAAGTACTGGAACTCACGGGCATTAGGCAGAAACTTACGCCACCATACCATCCACAGTCCAATGGCTGTTGCGAGCGCTGGAATGCCACCATGAAAGCTATGCTGGCACGCGTTTCAGCCGATAGACCTGGTGACTGGGACCGTCGACTTCCGGCCATCTTGTTCGCATATAGGGAACTCCCAAATGCGACAACGGGTTTTTCCCCGTTTGAACTTTTATACGGTCGAAGACCACATGGCCCGATGGCCATTTTACGCGATTTATACGCCGGTTCTGATACCGACGTTCCTGATACGCGATCGGCGTATCAGTACATAGTCGATCGCCGACATAGAATAGTTAATGCATGCGACCTGGCTCGACAATTTGCATGCGTACGGGCCAGGTCATTTATAGGATATCGCGATCAGGGTAGTCGGTTAAGAACCCTGTCAGTCGGAGATCGGGCATTGGTGCTGTTACCAGAAACGAACAACAAGCTACTCCTCACTTGGAAAGGCCCCTTTCTAGTTAAAAAGCGACTCTCGAGAGTTAATTATCTCATTACCATCCGGGGTAACGATAAGGTGTATCATATTAATATGTTGAAAAAGTATATTACCGATGATCAAAGTCATCACGATCATTCATGCCATGTTGTGGCCCAAGCAAACGCAGCGATGGTCACTATCGATGACAACGACCGGGAGCCATTACCTATGACTAGATCGCTCCTATCCTTGCAAGCCACAGAGGACGCGACTTCCGTTAATATCAATCCACAGCTGGATCAAAGTAAGACACAGGACATAATGGATCTTGTTCGGGAGTTTGCGCCAGTATTCACTGATTTGCCGGGTAAAACATTCTTAGTTCAACACGTCATCCGGTTGCACTGGGACGTACCCGTGTTTGTTAAACCCTATCCGCGCCCGCTGCACGCGCACGACACCATACAGTCCGAGGTGGAAAAGATGCTCAGCTTAGGAGTCATTGAGCGCTCGACGAGCCCTTACTGCTCGCCGATTGTACTAGTAAAGAAAACAGACGGTTCCGTTAGGTTTTGTATCGATTACAGGAAGCTTAACGCTCTAACCATTTACGATGCTGAACCTATCCCGATTCAGGAAGATCTATTTGCGCGATTGGCCGAGTCGTCCGTGTTTTCGAAAATAGATTTGGCTAAAGGCTACTGGCAAATCCCAATGGAAGAGGCCAGTAAACAGTACACAGCGTTTCAGACCCCTATGGGTCTCATGCAATGGAGGTTCATGCCATTCGGTCTCGTAACGGCACCAGCGACCTTTGCGAGGATGATGAACATCCTACTGCAGCAGACACCATGCGTCCTAAACTACTTTGACGACATTTGCGCTTTCCATACGAATTGGAAAGGCCATTTAGAGGCACTTCGTCAAGTGCTTAGTAAACTTCGAGATGCCGGGCTTACAGCTAAGCCTAGCAAAGTCTTCCTGGGTTATACGCAGATTAACTTTCTGGGACATACTATCGCCAAAGGCGTCCAAACACCGGACGACAGTAAGATAAGTAAGATGTTAAAACTCCAGGCTCCTCATACTAAGCAGCAGGTTCGTAGCCTGTCAGGCTTCTTAAGCTATTATCGGAAATTCGTTCCTAATTTTTCGGCCCTTACGGCCCCGTTATCCGATCTTACAAGAAAAGACCGACCCAACAAAATTATCTGGACTACGCAGTGCGCCACCGCGCTCGCGACAGTGCAGCAACTGTTCTCCAGTTCGCCGCTGCTTATCCTACCAAATATTAGGCGCACCTTCACCGTCCGCACTGACGCGTCGGACCAGGGAATTGGAGCTGTTTTGCTCCAGGAAAGAGATGGCTTATTGCGCCCGTGTATGTATGCTAGCCGGAAATTACTTCCGAGAGAGCAGAGATACGCTATCATAGAGCGAGAATGCCTGGCGATTGTATACGCCGTAGACTCGTTTTCCCGCTACCTACTTATGACGGAATTCGTCATCGAGACAGACCATAAACCGTTGTTATTTCTAAAATCGAACCGAGCCAAGAACGCTCGTTTGACCAGATGGAATCTGGCCCTTCAGGAATATCGCTTCATTATAAAGGCCATTCCTGGTGGAGACAATGTCCATGCTGACCTATTATCACGGTTACCTTAATCTTGTTGTATTTTAGTCTGTCATATGTACTGGGGTTGGATGGGATTAGCACCTCATTCTGAGACCGAGGGATGGTATCACATATTGTTCACCCATTGTGAACACTTTTCACCTACCCCTGTGCTTTCCTTTGATCCAACAGCTATTTTACTGACGTCGACCCGTATTTTGGCCACACCAGACGTTGTTGCCCAGGGTCGAGGACGAGAAGTCGTGGCAGACCAGGAGTCCAGATCCACTAATGCCATCGATGCTACTATAGTTATCTTTTCCTGATTATTATTCATTGTATGTATGCATTCCTGATGACATTCGCACAGGATCAATGTTGTACTCTAAAATTTTCGAGTTATGATTGTTAATGTCTACGTAGTTAGAGGTAAGATTTAATCCTCAGAGACATAGATACTTTTGGACGGAGCCTTAAGATTTTCATGAAGTTTTGTCCATCAATGATACCCGTCCTGTAGGTTTTTTCAACTTTTGTAGTATTCTTAGTTATTATCTAGTTAAGTTCACCTTTCGAGCAATTTCTCGACTCATGCCTTCCCCTTACGATAATAATTTATATCGTTAAAATTGCAAATTTTAACTGGGGTGGGGGATGTGTCATGATTCGGATGAGAAAATGAGGGCCATGAGAAATTGGCTGGTGGCCTTGAACGGTCCTCGCGAATTATAGTTGGTGAGTAAATAAATGTAAAGTTAAACTGTTAGAGTCACGCTTGTCGGTTTTAATGTTCGTGATTAATAAGTAATGGAGTAGGGGTGAAACAAAGTGGGGATAGTTGACATTGTTAAGTATGACTAGACAAGTTTTTGCACGTTAACTGGCTGGTAGAATAGTGCAGACGTATTACTACAATTAAAATGGTGGGAGGTTTCGGCCAATGAGATTGCTGAACTAATTGGGCCAGCGGACTAGCACTGCTGGGTAGTTGGATAGTATAAAACATCGTGTAACGTTCAGATTCATTGAATACAGACGAGCAGAAGCATCGTGTCGTGAAGTATCTCCGGTTGGCCAGTACCTGAACTGTGTGATCTGAAGACTAGAAGTCCTTGCTAACGGACTGACTGAGCTCTAGAAAGAAAGGTCTGAGTGGGCTGACCTTTAAAAGCCCACGCTGCGCTCTTTTGATGTTCGCGCCTACCAGTAGGCGTGACCAACGGTAACATATCTTATTTGTCTAAGCATAATAGAAGTTCAGAGATAGAGAGAGAACCACAGCCTCATAGGAAGTCTAAGGAAACCCCAGCTGGCACTCGACGAACGAGTGGCCCGTATTATAGATCTATCTCCATAGTATGATTGAAGTAATATAGCACATTGTTGATGAATTGAATAGTGATTGTGCATATATATATATAGTCTTTTGCAACTGCTTAATTACCTACAAGCCGAAGTGTGCTTCTGTAGGCTTTGAACGTACTGGGCTCTCCTAACATTCAAGCCCATATGATTTAGGGAGAGTTTGCCTGGCGACTGGCCAGTGGCGACTCAACTGTCACTTTAGATTGATATCTAGTTTCGTATAATATACCCATTTGCTATTGATTGCAGTACATCCAATAAGGAACCATAATTACATGAATATCATAGATTAAGTTAGTAATTAGAATTTATTGCTTTGAATATACCTCTATTGTCTTTTGTTTTGTTTATTAATATTTAAATAATAAGATGGCCTGACCGGCCTGACATAGATATACGCTCTAGTTATTTAATACTTTTCTTGTGTGGTTGTGTCCGAGTGTGAGTTAGCTGCCTCTCGTGCAGTCATAACATCCCCAAGACCCTAACTCTGCTCGTGACATAGATAGATAGATAGATAGATAGATAGATAGATAGATAGATAGATAGATAGATAGATAGATAGATAGATAGATAGATAGATAGATAGATAGATAGATAGATACGAACTCCTACCATGTATTCCGTGCGATGAAATGCCCGCCATCGCCCCCTACATATTAAAAAAACACAACACCATAGATCAGAGCACAACCCCCACACATCTCGTGACGTCTCTACCAATTGGTGATCTGAACTCCTCCACACTCGATAAATTCTACTGAGAAGCAAGGAAACGAGTGAAAGGCGATGAAAATCAATCTACAGATTACACCTAAAAAATGCGGATATATTTGATCATGTCCGGGAGCCCAGACAGCTTAAACTCACTAACTTTTGGAACCGATTTGAACTCAAGTTGGCAGTTATCTTCTCTGGGTGGGCGAATAAATTTTGAAGAGATTGGGTACGATCGGAACGGGGCGAGGATGAAGTCGGGTACTCGATGGTCTGAATTCCAATGCGATCCTACAGATTTTTAAATTACATTAGTCGTACCAAAAATAGCCGGCGAGACATTCAGAATAGCCCACAACACAATTTTGATGACGTCAGTGATGCCTCTGGGATTCACAATATTCGGGCATTTGTAAAGAATTGAGTTAATTCCAGGTTTTGGTATCATCTACAATATATAAATCGTTCCTGTCACCCCAAATCACATGGATAGCCTGTATTACATAATTTTCTGGGAACATTACATACAGCAAGTGCGTTACTGTGAAGCTTAAACATGATTATGTTTTCTTGTATTTGAAAATCTCACAATTTTTACTATGTCACGATAATAAAGAACACGTTTGAGTGGATTTATATTAGCAGCCAGGGAAAAATCTACACCAATCTATCTATCTATCTATCTATCTATCTATCTATCTATCTATCTATCTATCTATCTATCTATCTATCTATCTATCTATCTATCTATCTATCTATCTATCCATCCATCCATCCATCCATCCATCCATCCATCCATCCATCCATCCATCCATCCATCCATCCATCCATCTATCTATCTATCTATCTATCTATCTATCTATCTATCTATCTATTTATCTATCTATCTATCTATCTATCTATCTATCTATCTATCTACCCATCCATCCATCCATCCATCCATCAATCTATCTATCTATCTATCTATCTATCTATCTATCTATCCACCCACCCACCCACCCATCCATCCATCCATCCATCCATCCATCTATCTATCTATCTATCTATCTATCTATCTATCTATCTATCTATCTATCTATCTATCTATCTATCTATCTATCTATATCTACCCACCTATCTTTTTGTCTGTCTGACTGTCTGTCTGTCTGTCTATGTGATTGCCTGCCTGTCTGTCGGCATAAACAGAAGACATGTATCGTGTCAGTAAACGATTTCACGAATAATAACCGAAATGATCCCACGTACACACCCCTACTGCTCCTACCACGTTCTGTGATATAGAATCACCCGTAACTACCATACTTGAAAGAATATAAAACCATCAGTTTACAGGGTGTAATTACTGCCACCCGAAGTATGTTCCAAGGTCCAGTTTCGGATGCTATTCTGAGCCAGGGTCTATTTTTCTGGAGTTTTCATCTCCAACAAATCTGACAAATATTGATTCTCTTCCATTTATTCACACCCACGCCTTCAATTCTCTCTCTCCGTGCCAGACTCCCGAGCCATACTCACTCATTGTCCAAGCAGTACTCAACCATACAACAACCTCGTTAGTTTTACCTCCTCTCCTTCCATCTTTACTACATTTTCCAGTGCTTGCTCACTTTTTTTCTTTCTTTCTTTCTTACCTTTATAGCTAATTGTCTTTCTCTCTCTGACTCTCAGTCTCTATCTCTCTCTCACACACAACAAAAATTTATTATTCTCTCTCCTCTCTCTCTCTCTCTCTCATCTTTCTCTCACTCTTTCTCTCGTGCTCTTTCTCTCTATCTCTTCCCCCTTATTCTCCGTCTATCTCTCTCACACATACTCACTCTTTCTATCTCTCCCCATCTCTCTCTCTCCCTCTCTTTCTTTTTCTTTATCTCTTTTCTCTCTCTCTCTCTCTCTTTCGTGCTCTCTTTCTCTCTTCCCCCCCCTCTCTCTGTCTGACTCTCTCCATCCTCGCCTCTTTCTTTCTCTCTCGCTCGGTCGGGCGCGCACACTTTCTCTCCTTCATTGCCGTTCTCTCCCTGTGACTTTCTTTGTCTATCGCTTCCTCTCTCCCGGTCTCCACCTTTCTCTCAAACTCTCTCTCATTCCCCCTCTCCCCCTCCCCCCTCGGGCTTCCCCTCACTGTCTCTCCATCTGTGTCTCTTTCCCCACTGCCCGTCTCGCTCTTATATCCCCTACTTTCCACCTATTGTTCTCTCTCATCGATTATCGCCTTTCTCTGCTTTTTGGGGTT
Organism: Onchidella celtica; assembly: GCA_963931925.1. Taxonomy (NCBI): domain Eukaryota; kingdom Metazoa; phylum Mollusca; class Gastropoda; order Systellommatophora; family Onchidiidae; genus Onchidella; species Onchidella celtica. The sequence goes on from OZ007568.1 coordinate 77,809,730, forward strand.
TTTTACATCTTCTGTGTGTCTACTTGTCTGTCGGTTAGTCTCACCCCCTCTCTGTCTGTCTGTCTGTCTGTATATTTCTCTGTATGTTAATCTAAATTGTTCTTAGAATCGTTTTTTCCACAGTGTTTCTCTGCTCTATTCGCTCTTTCTCTCTCTCTCTTTCCCTCCCCTCCCCCAAACTCTCTCTGTTTCCCTCTCCCTCTTTCCCTCTCACTCACTTTCTTATCCTCCTTTCTATAACAAAGTACCCCGCCCCCCTCCCCCAGTTCTGTTTATAATTCCTTTATTCTTTCTTTCTTCGTTCAATCCCAGTTTCTTCATTTGTCTTCGCTATCCAAAGAAACAACAAACCCCCGAACTTTGACCTTCCTGCGTGTCTGCAGTTATCCTTACACGGCACTATTTACTGTAAATTTCCTTCTTTCTTTTATTTTTCAAATCTCTGTGGGCGACCAATCCATGGCTGGTGATATCGATCACAGAAATAAATTGTACCGGTAGTCACTACCCGGAGCACGCCAAGCAAACTTCAGTATCGAGGAAGAAATTAAAACCTGCTAACTTTTTGTACTAGTTCACGCGTTGGGCGACACAGGACTCCAAGTAAGAAAGTTAGTTCGGAACGATACTTATAATATACTTCCCCCTCTCGCCCCTGTCATGTTTCTGGTCTTGTTACAGCCCCACCTCCTGTGTTATGTCACCCATATCCCTTCCCATCTCCTTCTGATGGGGTCGCTGCTGCTTACTTGCTGAGAGTTGTGGGGTTGAACGACACACAGAACTTGAAATAAGCTTAAGATAAGATATGATAAGAATCGGTTTATTATACCATGAGGGAATTCTCTTTTACAACGCGTTTAAGAGCACATACAGTATTTGCTGGATGTACACACTGACATTGTACACACATAAAAGGCATCATTAAGTAAATATAATTACATCGCAACTCACTAAACTCAATAACAGGCGTACACGAAATGACATGGCATAGTGAAATATGCATGGCACACATCTAGCTAAAGTGTCTTGCTGAGGCGAAATGCCGAGGACAAACACAATCTTCTATATCTTTCTGTTTGTTTTCATATATGTATTATTCTGTTGCTCTTGGATGATCTAGAAATTTGATGCAACAGGCGATGGTGACTGATTTAAAATGGATAGGAATTTCTTTACACAAGGATTTGCGTATCGATGGTCAAACCTGAAAAATTTGCCGTCTGTGTCATGTTGCCTATTTGCTTGATAACTGTGTTGTTAAGTTTGTTCTTGTCACTTTCTCTGACAATATAAAAGGCAGTATACTTGAAGAGAATGAGACTTGTATTGATGCACAAGGAGTGGTCAATGTGGTCATCTCGCCAAAGTACCCACGACAGTTTTTTTTTTTAATGGCTAATTGTAGGCCAAATTTTCCACAAAGATTCTCGTGGGGAACCCACCAAACCTAACCCTAACTCTAATCCTAACCCAATCCAAACCCTCTCCGAAAGAAGTTTCATAGTGTAAGCAATATCCGATTCCACCAGCTGGCGACGATAATCAATATTATGTAGCATAATTATGATACAATTATCATTTTATCATATTATGTTTATTTTGGGACAATAACATTTTGTGGATTCTTCTTGGAAATTTAACGTGGATTTTTTGAAAATGAAGCTCTGGGGCATTTTCTTGTTTTATTCCTTAATATCCTTTATAGCCTTATCAGACTGTCTGTCTGTCTTTCTGTCTCCTCTCTCTCTCTCTCTCCCTCTCAGTTCTGTGTGTGAATGTCTATCTTTCTCACCTCCTCCTCTTCCCCGCTTCCCCTCCCTTTCCCCAATCTCTCCCCCCTCCTTTCCCCTCCCCCACTCCCACTTTCCACCCTCTCCTTTACTGTAAAAGTGCGAGCCCTTTTCTTCCTTTCTGTCTTCTATTGGAGACTTTGTCCAGAACCTCTGTTGCTTATGCACCGACGTATGTTGTACGTGAAGTCCATCAAGAAGTCAGAAGATGGTGGAGACCTCAGGCATTTTAAACCATGTATTGCTTGTTCACACATCAGGGGATGTGTCGTTTCTTGCCCTCTGTCATTAGCAAGTTAAATTTATATTTTTGGTTTTATAGTCTCATTCAATCCGCTGGTTTATCTTTCCTTCAGCTCTTTCCTGTTGTAAGTACAACTGTCCAGTCAGTTTCCCCCGGCATTGTTTAAGTGTCAATAAGATACAACAGTAAGAACAATAACAACAATAATAACAAAAATGATTTTGCAATGTAATGTTGTATAATATTATATGACGACGACTAAACAATAATAACAGTACCACTCATAACAGCAGCAACAGAACCACAACAACATTGTAATAATAGTACATAATAATAATATTATTAACGACAACGATGACACGACAGTAATGTCTACTGCAACTGTAGTAGTGACAATAACGATGCATGACGACGACAGCAATAACAGCAATAATGACGATAGCAACAGTGACACGATAGAGACAACAACAACAACAACAACAATAATGACAGCAACAACGAAACGATAAAAACAACAACAACAACAATGACAGCAACAACGAAACGATAAAAACAACAACAACAATAATGACAGCAACAACGAAACGATAAAAATAACAACAACAACAACAAGAAAACAAAGTAAATGCAAAAAGCAGAACAACAGCAACAACAACAACGACGACATGTCCAGCAGGAGCGGTAAAGAAAACGCTGACAATTGATTGACAAATGAAAAGATAAAGGGAAACCGGTGACAGGAAGGAAGATGGTGGTTGTGGTGGTGGTGGTTGTGGTGGTGGTGGTGGTGGTGGTTGTGGTGGTGGTGGTTGTGGTGGTGGTGATGGTGGTGGTGGTGGTGGTGGTGGTGATGGTGGTTGTGGTGGTGATGGTGGTGATGGTGGTGGTGATGGTGGTTGTGGTGGTGGTGGTGGTGGTTGTGGTGGTGGTGATGGTGGTGGTGGTGGTGGTGGTGGTGGTGGTGGTGGTGGTGGTTGTGGTGGTGGTGGTGGTGGTGGTGGTGGTTGTGGTGGTGGTGGTTGTGGTGGTGATGGTGGTTGTGGTGGTGGTGGTGGTGGTGGTGGTGGTGGTGATGGTGGTTGTGGTGGTGGTGGTTGTGGTGGTGGTGGTGGTGGTGGTTGTGGTGGTGGTGGTTGTGGTGGTGGTGGTGGTGGTGGTTGTGGTGGTGGTGGTGGTGGTGGTGGTGGTGGTTGTGGTGGTGGTGGTGTGGTGGTGGTGGTGGTGGTTGTGGTGGTGGTGGTGGTTGTGGTGGTGGTGGTGGTGGTGGTGGTGGTGGTGGTGGTGGTGGTGGTGGTGGTGGTTGTGGTGGTGGTGGTGGTGGTGGTGGTGGTGGTGGTGGTGGTTGTGGTGGTGGTGGTGGTGGTGGTGTCAACAGAAACTGCAGATCGTTGTGAACCTGAGGGGGAAAGAAAAGTTATTGGCATTTTTCTTGTCGCTGCGGCTGCAAAGTTGACGGCAGGGCATTCCTCGGCTGAAACTGTCCGGGTGGGCAATTGCCGCACTGATTCGTACCACAGCGATACGATACAGGTCACAGTAGAACGATCTCTATGGAATCTGTTGATATGTGCAGAATTTGAAATGTTCAGAATGACTCCTGAGCCAGGGTTATAGGATTTTTATTTTCTGTTTCATATTCGTTTACTTTATGTTCTTTCTCCCATACTTTGTCTATCTGTCGGCCAATCCATTTCTATCCAATCTCTCTTGCAAAGAGTCAAACCGACTCTCTCTCTTTCCCTCATTCTGTCTGTTTGTCCGCCACTCTCTCTGGCCATGTTTCTCTGTCTCTCTCTCCCTTTCTATATCTTTCTCTTGCTCTGTTTATCTCTCCCTTCCTCTCTCTGACTCTCACTGTGTCTCTCTCTGACTCTCTCTGTGTGTTTTTCTCCGACTCTCTAATTCTATATGCTTGTCTGCTGGTGTCCCTGTCAGCACCCCCCCCCTCTCTCTCTAGGTCTGTCTGTCTGTCTCAACCTTCATCAGGTTTATTGGAAATCATGTCTGATATCATTTTATTTGCGCCAGCAGCCTACTCAACACACAGATCACCAGAATGACCTTGATATGGGTCAGGACGCGACACATCCATCATCAATAACTACCATCATCAATAACTACCATCATCAATAACTACCATCATCAATAACTACCATCATCAGTAACTACCATCATCAGTAACTACCATCATCAATAACTACCATCATCAATAACTACCATCATCAATAACTACCATCATCAGTAACTACCATCATCAATAACTACCATCATCAATAGCTACCATCATCAATAACTACCATCATCAGTTACTACCATCCTCAATAACTACCATCATCAATAACTACCAAAAACAACAACAACAACGAATCTCCGCGTGTTAAACACGGCCATATATTTAGACACGATGAGGCCCTAAGCTATGGAAAGCCGTAGTGGTTTTCTTTTGAAAAGTTTGAACACAAAATGAAGCTGGGTAGCTTGTATTGAACGAACTTAGCAAGAATGCTGTTCGTGCTGGTTTACAAATGTGTGGGAAAGGAGAAAAATGGAGGACAGTCGCCCCTGGAGTTGAAAAATATTCTTCGTTCATCTGAATAGACAAGTGAGCCGTATACACTGAACATGCTAACGCTAGTAGACTGCTAACCAGGTTACTCTAGTAGCAGGATTAGCGGTCTGCAAGACTTAGCAATGCTTCTGTATAGCCTACTCTCATAAGCCTTTAAGTTTAAACACACACACACACAAAACTTAGAGAGGCTCCTTACCATCCAGCAGCTTTGCGGAAATATATTACGTAGGCCTGACGTCAAGTCTGCACATGTGCCTGTCATGGTTCCAACGTAAATCCGCGCCCACGTCAGTTTGATGTAGGGAATCCGTTCTTACAGTAATCCTACCAACCCTACGGAAATCCCATAAAAATCGGCATGAGACTGACGTAGGGTGCTGGCTGGGTACAGACAATGTGGCAACTTGATTAACCTGTAGCTAAATCGTCCCTGTTTTGTGTCAGGCTCTACACTCCAGATTTTCCTGTTTAAAACCCATTGAAACAGTTACAAAAAATGATTTAAAGATAGATATAAAAATTCAAGTCATTTCGCACCCGGATAAAAAATCTCCTCAAACAGAATATCGATATTTACAGTGGAATCACCCACTTGAGGACACGGAGACGGATCGATGACGCTGATGGAACTCGTAAGGAAGGGCGGTGCGGACGGGTACGCGCGGGTCTTTAGTCAAACGCCATGTCATTCCTCGCTGAGTGTTAACGTGTGGCACTGTCTCGCTGTCTCTGCTAAGCTTTCACAGATTTCTTGGCTAGTTTCATTCAAAATCATTCAAATCTAAATCAGTCCTGTTTAGCATACGCTATTTGTTTTTGTTGTTGACCTACAAGTGTAAGCACGTTTCCCGCGCCACCAACGTTTGATTTGCCAGAGGTATGTATGATGCTGTGTTTGGCTTTTGTTTACATTTTATCAGTTGTCAAGGCATCTTAGTTTGTTTTCGTATCGATCAGTTCTTGACTTAGCGAGTTTGAAATCTGTTTGGAATAGGTAAATATCAGATGGATGTCATGACTTGAGGCAAAATACGCCAATCTTCAGCGTATTTTTACGCGAAAACAAAAGCAAAAAACTTTCTTGTTTTCTTTTTAAGTTTCGTTAAAAATCAGTAAAAACAGCTAAAATCACTGATTGAAAATGAGACTATGAGACTTCATATCTCAGGCTACACATAAACAGTTATGAGGGCCCGAGGGACGATTTGCTCGGCTAAACAAAAAAAGTGTTCCAGGGCTTTATTTACGGCCACATCTACATTTTACGAAAGATTGAGAAGAAAAATTTGAAGCGATCTGAGTTTATTTGAATTCGATCACCGGTTCTACAGGGTGGATACCGGACATGACAGATCAGACAGTAGAACGTTCTTCAAGCACAGTAAAGCCCCCCCCCCCCCCCCACTCCCCCATTTTAAATATGATTTTGGAGACGAGTTCCGTACGTCCCGACCACTCAAAACAATTTCATGCAGACCCCGGGTGATCCTTTTCCCTGTCCCTACCCCTATCTCTAATTCCACCCTGTCCCCAACCCTGAACTCTTTCCCAGCCCCAATCTATCCGGTGTTCATAACTTGGACTAGCTGTTCACAGAAAACATTGAGACTAAACGATTTTAAGAGTCCAAGAGATCGGATGGTACCGAACTCTTTCCATAATTTTGTTCTCTTTCTGATGTCAATTCGTACGTGTCAGAAATCTCCAGTTCATATTGATCTTTACCAGCAACAGGAATATGATCGGCTGAATGAATTAATGTCATTCTGCACAGTCATAACTTGTGTTTTTTTTTTTTTTTGCTGGCATGAAATGCAGTTGAAACTGAAAGTGAAAGGACGCAATCCTCTTCTTGGAAGACAGAAATAAAATTGAATTTTTTATCGCATCCTGTACCACGTCGACGAAATTCGACTCCCAGATGTACCAAGAATCGATTGTTATTTACTCGGGTAAAATCAGAAAGTATGTTGTTTTTCCACGGTGATGGTGCAAATTTACAAAGTTTTGATGTGTGTGTAGACAAGTTTGCCGTCGGAAAGTAGCACAAATTTCTATATTATCCAAGTACAGGGAAGTTTGAGGTAAAGTTACTGTTTTAAATCAATTGTTTCTTTCTTTCATTTTAGATTTAACGTATTAAACATCTGATGTCCAAATTGACACACCGAATGTCTCAACTGACAGATCTGATGCCCAAATGAACCCCCTTTATTTTAAAATTGACACATATGACGTGTAAGTGGACGCATCTCATGTCTATATCGACATCTTTAATATCTAAACTAGCACATCTTAAGCCTAACTTGACACACATGATGTCTGACTGAGCCCGTTTGATATGCATTGCTGAATTCGCCGAATTACTATATATATATGTTACCGTCATCAACCGTAATCAGGCATAACTGGTAATGACTGTTTTTTTTAGCCATTACCAGTAAAGACTGATTCAGTCAGTGGTTACGAGTTATGACTGAAAGTCTTAGGCATTACTAGAATTGACTTGCACATATCGTGAACTGAACTCTTGATGACTAGGCAGGAGACGTAACTTTTTTTTACTGCTTGATGATTAGACATCATGTTGACGGACCAGTGTTCAGCAATACTTCACACAAGGCATGTCACATGTACACTTGAAAACAACTCAGCCCGGAAGGGTGCTCTTGTTATTGAGGCCAACTTGCCTTCATTCATTCAGAAGCTGCCGGCATGGACGAAGCCACAGAAAACCGTTTTATGCAGGAAATGCAAAAAATTCGCCAAAATGGGGGAAGGCAACTCATGACAAACCTGGAATATCAGGCCAACATAACCGATTTACTGGCAGCCCAAAGCAACACTAGTACAAAAAGCCGTCGCCAGTATCACTTGGCAGAAAGGTAAATTTTTCCTCTCTCTCTCTCTCTCTCTCTCTCTTTCTCTCTCTCTCTCTTTCTCTCTCTCTCTCAGTCTGTGTGTGTGTGTGTGTGTGTGCGTTTGTGTGTGTGTTGCGCGCGTGCAAAACGAATTTTGATCTCGCTGTTTGTGTGTGTTTCCGTTTGCAACGTGTGTGTAACAGATTCACAAAACGATTCTCTCTGTCTGTCTGTCTGTCTGTCTGTCTGTCTCTCTCTCTCCCTCTCTCTCTCTCTCTTCATCTTTCTCTCTCTGTTGATCATTCCAGACTGTGTTTGATTACGCTGACGATAGCTTATGTGTTTCCGTTTGCAACATGTGTGTTACAGATTCGAAGTCTTGGAATGTGGCACCACTCAACGACTCATCATGAAGCGGAAGTCACCGACTAATCCTGTGTTATACTTCGTTACAATGGAGGAGACATTTGCAGTCGTGAAACAAGCACATGCATCCACGGGTCATGGCGGAAGAGATAGGATGATAAAGGAACTGGCTAAGAAATACAAGAACAGTCTAAGGGAAGCTCTTAAGGTGTTCATTGATAACTGTTCAGTGTGTCAGAAAAAGGCAGTGCGACAGAGAACAAAAGGCATTGTCGTGAAACCGATCCTGACCAAAGAAGCCATGTCTCGTGCACAAATTGATCTTGTTGATTACCAGTCTATGCCAGATGGAAACTACAAATGGCTGCTTGTGTTCCAGGATCACTTGACCAAGTTCTGTGTTCTGCGCCCGTTGACTTCCAAACGTGCATCTGAAGTCGCCATTCAGCTGGTCGATATCTTCTGTCTTTTTGGAGCTCCTGTCATTCTCCAATCGGACAATGGTTCTGAATTTACAGCTGGAATCATTCGGGAGTTGAAGAGTCTGTGGCCCACATTGCACCTAGTGAATGGCAAACCGAGGCACCCTCAAAGCCAGGGGTCAGTGGAAAGGGCAAACGCGGATATTAAGAACATGCTGGCCGCGTGGATGGAAGAAACCAGTTCTGAAAGATGGACCATGGGCATCCGCTTTGTCCAGTTCAGGAAGAACAGTTCCCATCACGACGGAATAAAACGATCACCATATAAAGCCTTGTTTGGGACGGATCCAAAAGTGGGACTGGCCTCCACATCTCTACCCAGTGAAGTGATTGGGCGCTTGGAAACGGAAGTTGACCTCCTCACGGTCTTTCAAGACCTAGAAGCCAACCCCATTTCCGACGCTGATCCCCAATCCAGCCAAACACAGGATGCCACAGTATCTCAAATCACAGATCAAGTCCAGTCCATTACAGCTGAACCAGAAGAGATTATTCAGGCTGACGTTCTGTTAGGAGAGACATATCAGTCTCAACCTCAGCCAGAAGCGAGCAGTTTGTCTGTGTGGGTTGATGATCAAGGGATTCTTACGTCCCAGGCTGGTCCAGTCACAACACTGATTCCGTCAGGAGGTGGTTCCTGCGACAGTATCCAAGCTGATGGTGCTTCAGAAAGCGCCTTGACTACAAACGCTGAGCCGTCTCAGTCAGTGCCATCTCCTGCTTCTTCCGTCCAAGGTATGTCGTCACAGCCAGACCGCATGGACCTCCACGCAGACGCGGTTTACCTTAACCAGCTGGAAGACAGCATTTCACGTCAGCAAGCAGAGGCAGGACATCATCAGAAAAAACAAGCTGAAAGAATGGTGAAACGGGCCAGGGTTGAGTTAGGAGATGCCAGTGAAGGTGACAATGTTGCGATCCCTATTCCCTTTGTTGACAGAGGGAGGGGGGACCCCCGAAATCTTCTGGGTGTTGTAGTAAATCGGGATGAAAACATGATGTACACTATTGCCACCAGCAATGGAACACTGAAGGGAAAGTATTCTAGAAATCAGTTTATCCTTTGCCCGGAAAGATTGTTACCAATTGCAGACATGGACAGGAGAATCTGATTTCTCTGAGATCAGCCGTTACTTTGACGTCTCGTTGTAACGGCCAAGGATTTGCCAAATGTTCATGCGCAGGCGCTCGACGCTGTCAGACAAAGAAATGCTCTTGTTTCAGAAACAGTCTAAAATGTAACAGCCGCTGCCACCACAGTCTGACATGCAAAAACAAAATGTGCCAATGAAAAAGTATTTCTAGAATAATATCAAGATTTTTATTGGGTGTGCAAACATCGTGGTAGTGCATTTTTATCTGTGACTTTATTATTCTTGCGAATGAAAAAAACCAACATTCTTTTGCTGTTTTTAATGAATAAATTAAATAGGAGAAATGTACCCTTTATGTCTTCAGTGTTTTAACACGGTTATGAATTTGTACAGGGTAATAGTACTCCAACAACAGCAACAGTTTCACATATTGACTGACTGAAACACAGGCATTACCAGTAATGACTAATTTCGCTTGGTGACGGTGAGGTCAATATGCAAAATCGGTCCTTTACGTGAAATGACTAGTCAATTCTAGTAATGCCTAAGACTTTCAGTCATTACTCGTAACCACTGACTGAATCAGTCATTACTGGTAATGGCTAAAAAAAACAGTCATTACCAGTTATGCCTGATTACGGTTGATGACGGTAACATATATATATATAAAGTGTTTGCTTTCCCAACCTTCATACCTGCGGTGTTCCCATTGAAAGCCAGTTAACCATATCAACTTTACAACTGTTCCCTTCACCCACCCGTGAAATCCCTGTAGACTATGGGAAGCCTCAGGCCTTTACCTTAAGGTATCCAGGGTCTTGTTTAACCCTATTTTTTTTTTACGCTTGGGGTCTCACAGACCCCAGACACTATTTCCATTAGTTGTTAAGAGGGCATCGTCTTATTACGAAGCCCAAATAGAGAAAAGACTGAGTCGTGTTCGCCGTTTAGCAATGGCTTATATTGTAGAATACCAGGCTCCCCTAACAACTATTTCCTCATCATAATATCCCCCTAACCGAATGCAAAATGATGTTACACTGTATCATTTTCATATCTACCAGTATGAATATTTGCTGGTTCATCTCTCTGTTCACCCAGATTAGGCGCGCCCGTGCCACTTGCTGTCGTGTGGTGCTCGTGTCTCGTGCACCTGTTGCATCTGCAATGTGCGCGTGTCTTGCATGACTAAGCATCTGCATTCATGCACCCAGATAAAAAGAAAAACAAAAACAACTGCGATGCAACTGCAACATAACGAAATGTCCGACTAGTTTTAGTTAAAATATGGCTAAAAAAAAAATAAAAAATTTCACAAATACACCCCCCCCCCCTCCAATTTCAAACAAAAGTGTTGTTAAGGGCGTAGAAGGTGTTAAAGGGACATCGTGATTTATGCAGAAAGCTATAGCTCAACAGTGAACATAACTCTGTATTTTCTTTTTTTGGCTTTGTGATTAGACCTGAGACACAGAATACCGAGACGGACCATTCCTTCTTTCACTTATTATGTCCACAACTTGTGCGCGTATAAACACGGTGAGTACTACTCACAGAGCTCTGTGGTACTAGTCTTTTTCGTTCAGTTATGAAGGAGGTATGGTGGGAATTGTTACATTGTTAACATGGATGGTACGGGCACAAGGCGGCGGACGGAAAATGATGATGGGTCCGTCTCGATATCCCGTGTCTCGGATTAGACAAAAAGTCGCACCAACAACATCCTTCAAACAAACAACAAGAAAGCTATATAAAATATAAGAATGATACCAAAAAAGAAATTAAACGAGCTTTGGATCACTATTTCACTGCAGACGTGACCACAAGTAGCTCAAGAAAAACGTTAATTTGTATCACTATCAGTGCGCAAAACTGCGCATGCGTGGAAAACGCTCAAGGTAAAAACGCTGCGAGGAAAGAGGACAAAGTTTCATACTGCTGTCACGTACTGCGACCTTGTATTGTGACAGTTGTACGCTTTTTCATGTCGTACTTCAAAAGTAAATCGATACCTGAGATCTGTCACTCCGCGACACTGTGTCAGCCCTAAGGGATCATTGACATTTTCCCGGTAGTTTTTTTTTTCTTCCTGTCAGATGAAATGAAGGAATAAAAAGTATTCGTCCTGTCTTCAGAGGCGTAGTCCTGGTTAGTTGGCGGCCGCTTCTAGCTGGACCTCTTTCTGTTCTAACAATTTGCTGAATTTGTCCGATCGCCACACTTTTACCTCGCCCGCCATCATGTCGACGTGCCTCAGAGGTGTAGTCAGGGATGGGTGGCATTCAGGGCAAATAAAATAAAATCATAAATGAGTAAAACGGCCCCTCTTAAAGAACTGCGTTATTTAACACCCTGGCTGTATTTTTATACAGTGAATATTTGGCACAGCTTTGGCACCCAGGACATGTACGTGCCCCACCCACCCCGTCTCTGGTTACGCCACTGTGTGTCTTGTGTCATATTATGACTTTTTATTTGAAGATGAAATAGATTACCTGCTGCACTTTACTTATTGATACAGATGTAGATTTCTTTTTCATTAAGGAACTTGTCCTTGGAATCTTGGCATTTTACTTGATTTTACTGCACTGTGGCGACGACGTGCCTGCTCCAGTTGTAACTGGGGTGCAGTGGCACAAAGGCAAAATTTCCGAAATGGGATTAAAGAGTTATACAAATACAAATACAAATACAAATAAAAAAAAACACCAAATTCCAGAGGATTTTAATGGATTTAGGCAAGGAACATTTTCCGATTGGGAAGTTAAACATTTCTTCAAAACTTGTATAGTTGACCAGTGTTTGACTACGAATGGACAGATTGCTGTGAACCCCCCCCCCCCCCCCAAAAAAAAAATGTAGGGTTGCCCCAAGGTCTGGGGCAAAGCGTGACAAAAACAGTACAGATTTGCACCATTCCTACGCCATAACGACGTAAATTTGAATAGGAGCATTAACATAGGGTTGAGTTCCTACATCAATCCGACGCGTCGGTGTGATATCGGAACCAGCAGATTTACGAAGGCACGATATTATTCCTATGTGCAAACCTCACGTCAGACCTAAGCGTCGTAGTAGTGTTGCCAGTTGGGATACAAATTAAAAAAAAGAAATTTGCCAGAGTTTTGGCTAATGAATGGATGGAGCTGCCGCAGGAACATGTGTGTAGTTGTTTACCTGGGGGATTTGTGCGTGTGTGTGTGGGGGGGGGGGGCGAAGAACGTTTTCTCATAAATCAATACAAATTTTCCACAAGATTTGGTTGTCCAAAAAGGGAAAAAAAGAGACTAAAAATCTGGCAAAAACTGTCAAAGGTCACTGACGGGGATAATCCAGACTTTCCGTCAAACAGCACAACTCTCCAGATTATTGTTGTTTATGAAGTTCTCTCTGCTTTAATGGACGGCAACGTTCGGATTTCACTGGCAATAGCTGCTTATGAATCTGTTATAAAGCCACTCAACAAAGCCAGCGTGCCAGAATGGCCTTTGAAAATCCTGTCCCAAGTGGCCAGGAAATATGAGAACCGGTTACATGATGACGGAAATGATGACCGTAATATGAGAGTGACCGCATTAAGGGGCCTCTCATAAAGTAGGTCTACATGTAGCCTACACTTTTCACACGCTTGGCATCGACCCCCTTCCCCCCTGAACAAGGTACGACTGTTAGAATGGCGAATGTCCATGACAAGGCTTAGTTTAAGTAGCATTTTCCAAAGACTGTTCGACATTTTCAGCGGAAATACCATTTTTATTTAATCCAACAACTTATTTTGCTGAAAAAAAAAAAAAACCAGAAATAAAAGCAAAGCTTTTTACTTCATTGCCATAGGTCAAACGCGTGCGTGCGCCGCCAAGACCCCCCCCCCCCACCCACCCACTCCTCAACGTACACTTTTCACAGCAGGGCACCCCGTCACCCCTCCCCACCACCAGCGAGAGTACGCCCTCTATGGACGCCCCCTAAATGAAGAATCAGACAGTTCTGTCGACAAGCGTACTTCCTGCAAACCTGCAATCAGACAGACTCATACTCTAGAATTTTCCATATTTGAAGATAGATAGAACTTCCGTTTAGAGTCGTTATCCTGTCATTATTTTTCACCGATTTTATGTCATTCATAAATAAATGACTGCCTTTGACGTCATCAAATCTGGGCTGCGGGTCGCGTGGGATTTGAGGCGCTAACGAGGGGAAGGAGTAGTGAAAGAAGAAAACACTAGTGAATAGAAATTTTCTGTCTGCCTTCTCCGGGAACATTGGTTCTAGCGTTCTGACATCTAGTCTGGTATTGACTAGCTGAAATACAACTCTTAATGTGATTTTTTTTTTTCATCCATTATGAATGATTATGACGTCTGGGGGAGATTCGTAATCCGTGCAAAACTGGGACAGGAAATTGAGGAATTTGAATCCTTTGGAAGATACGGAACAATAACAGGAGAAAAAAAAAAAAAAGCGAGGAAATAAGGAGAAGTCTGAGGATGAAAAAAAACAGCATCAAAAGGAGAAGAAAGAGGAACAATGACAGCAACACATTGAAAGAAGAGAGAGAAATAGAGGACACCAGATTATGACGAGATGGAGGAGAAAGCCGAGCAGGCGATAGGCACAGAAGGGAGCAAGGGAGAAACAGATAAATAAGACAAAGGAATAAGAAGAGGTAAGCTGTGGTTTCATGTGTACGGAAACAGAGACGGCAAAGGAAATGTCAAAAATCCGTCAAATAGAAAGAAGAAAGAGTGTTTCCATGTGTGCTCGAAACAGCATGAAAACAATCTCTCTATGTCCATACTCGTAGGGCTTTTGTCGTTTCCGTTTTTTGCCGTTTCCGTACACATGAAAACCCAGCTGTAGAAGAAAGACGGAACGAAGGAAAATGGGGGGGGGGGGGAATAACAAAAAAGGAGGGATAAACTATAGGATGCGGGGGGTGAGACACTCGGTCAGTAACTCAGAGCAATGAGAACAAAACTATCGATCCATCTCCGAGGAGCAAAAAAATATCAATCACACAGCGTTATGATTAATACAACAAATAAACAAACAATAACAAATGAGCCGTGTCAGATACGAGTCCGGAGACGGGCCAGTGAGAACGACTTGTGAACTCTGCTTGAGATTTCACATCGCATTCGTGTCACGGTTCAACCACATTAAATGTGGAAGTAGTGTGAATTGTGAGTGTGGGTCTACTCTGTCTCGACCTTTAGTCTCCAAATCCTGCACCGCCCTATTACACTTATGCTTAGATCTAAACTCATATTTTGCTTAAAATTTTGACTCGCTTGAAGGCAAACCTGATGTAAATAGACCACAAAAAAGTTACACACACTTTAAAACATACACACGGCTTAATGTTCAGTGTGATTTGCTAACTTTTCTGTTATCACGAGGTAACTAGACGGACCAAGACAAGATATCACGAGATTTCCCGGATTGAATGGTGGTTAATCATAGAAACATGCAGAAACCTGATAGGCGCTGGGCAAAATCCTCTTTATTATTCATAATGCAAATCGATACACATGATCATTTTTATTTTCACGTCTTGTTGTGAATTTGAATAGAAATATAATGTCACTGCGTTCTTCTTGAACATCTGGGCTGTAGAATGTCGTGTCACCGCTTCAAGTTATAGAAATGAAGATAAAAAAAAAGAATTTCATGTATCAGAAACTCCTTTCAATGCCCCATTCTTTACACTCAGCGGGTAGTTACCTTAACACTCAAGCCACATGACTGTGTACATTGAATAGCGTTGGCAGGTCCTGGAATGTGACAATGGTATCTTCAGGTCGTTGGGTGTTATCTTGGTGATTTGCCAGGCATATCGTGCACGTTTAAGTCTTTATCTTTAGGAGGTTCGCTGTGCTTGGCAATCACACCTGAATTTTCTTGCTTTTATTTTTCATGTTCTTGTTTCTTTGTGTTTTGGTGGTAGAGATCAGTTGTTTTTTTTCAATTTCGCCCGGGCAGCGGCCTTATTTGGCCTGCTCTTCTCGACTTTCAACTACTAAAGTACCGGTATCTTTAACGTGCACAATGAGCACACAGGCCCTATGAATTTTTCGTCCTTATCCGAGTAGATTATTTGCTCGATCCTACCTACCATAGGATCAGGGACAGGAATCTCCGCCCTCCCCCCCCCCCCCCCCAACAACAACAACAACAAATTTATAACATGCCTGCACCGACCAGAGATCGAACCCGGTACCTTCGGCATGAGAGGCAAGCACCTTGCCTCTAGACCACCTTGTCCCCAGCTTGTCGTACATGTCGCATAGCTACATAAAGTATGTACGGTAGAGGCGAGGAATGCAAGGCATCAGATTTGTTCCATTTGCCTCTGCAATTGTAAATATACTAGCCAACTCCGGCAAGATAAATCTTGCAAAATTTCCTTGTATCACGTCCAGTAGCTGTAGGCCTACATCTAGATCTAGGTCGTATTCATAACGGCACCTAGATTTGATGCAAAGACTCAGTCATAGATCGTTTTGTTACACCACAATTCTTGCAGAATACACAGATGTGATAAGTTGTCTTTCGGCCGGCAATGAGTAAATGGTAACGTAGAGCGCAATTTCCTCAATGAAACCATAAAATGGCGAACCATGACACGAAATAGATCTAAATGATGCCGAAACAATGAAAAATGAAACGTAGAAGCCTGAAAATTTCATAATTTCTAATATAGCCCATGTTAATTTCGCATTGATAATATGCTGTTGTGCAAAGTTTGAAGCCTGAGTGTGATGCGGTTCCTGAGCCTTAGGTGACCAAAGATTCGAGTTACCAAAATATATATTTTTATATAGATACTAGCTGAGGTCCCCGGCGCTGCCGGGGATAAATCGGTTTGAATATTGGTTTCAGTTCTGGGTGGTTATTATGGACTTGCTTCATCTGGCCTGTTCCTATTTGTTTATTTTATTTTTGTTTGTTTGTTTTTAAATAAGTCTTACTGCTCTGCCTTTGTGAGTTGACACGCTGCGCATCCCGTACAACTGCATGATTTGCGCACGGGTTAGTGTGTTTGATAGTGAACACATCGCAGGTAATGATAACGAAACCTTAAAATGGCGAACCATGACTCGAAATAGATCTGAATGATGGCGAAACAATAAATTTCCAATAAAAAAAACTACAGCGATTTGAGACTTGTATGCCTACCGATAGTACGTTTTTTAGGGGGCATGCTGCATCAGTGCATGCTAGATCTAGCTCTCACAGACACTACTGTGATTATGAATCGAATTCCGGGGCCGGAAGTGGAAAAGCGATTAACAAAGAAAGAGGTCATTGGTTAACGAACGTACAATTCGGATCAAACGCTCTCGCAAATTTACTGTTCCATTCTTATCGCATTATTGGAATAACTCACGAATCCCATAAGCTTTTTTATGCCTATGTACATAGGAACACTGGTCAGTATCGTACAATTGTGTGTGCCAAATTTCAGTTCAATACGTCCAGTAGTTTTTGAGTCCACAGGGAACAAAGGGGTTTTCTTACATTTTTTTTGTATAGATGAGACCTTAATCAGAAGGTCGTCTCTGGAGGGGTGGTGGATATGGTTTTGGACAAAGTGTTTCCCGCTTTGATTTGTAAAATAATACAGAACTCAGTGGTTCCAAGTTTGTTAGAAATTATGATGGGAAGATAACATGGTGATGGCATCATTGGAAACATTCCATTTTGAAGCATATCCTTTAAATGTAACGAATATAATGCCGGAGAAAATGTTGCAGTAACGAACCTCTTTCATAGTCCCATATAATTTTGTATTTTTGTATTTGTATATTGTATATTTCTTTAATCCCATTCGGGAAATTTGCCTTTGCGTCATTGCAGCCCAGTTATAACTGGAGCAGACACGTCGTCGGCACAGTGCAGCGCCGGTCGGCGGTTTTCATTATTATATTTTTTATGAGGGGGAATGAGGGAGGGGAGTGGTAAGGATGAATTTTATTTAATTTTGCCCGGGCAGCGACCTGTTCAGCCTGTTCTTTACGATTTCCAACTGCCAAGGATTTTAACGTGCGCAACGTGCACACGGGCCCTCCAAATTATTTCGTCCTTATCCGAGAAGACTAGGTACTCGATCCTACCCTCCAATAGGATCAGGGTCACGAAAAATATGAGAAAAATCCCAAACATCCAACATGCCTGGTTCTGAACCCGGTACCCTTGGCATGAGAGGCGAGCACCTTGCCTCTAGACCACCTTGGCCCCAGGTCAAATTCCATCACCCGCAAGGCCAAAGGCCAAATAATTTTCTGTGAGGAAAATGGGTCATTTCTCCTCCCTGCTTCACTCTAGAAGCACCGAGGGAGGAAGAAAGGAGCTATGAGAGAATACGGGCGACAGGTAGAAAGAGCTACTAGGAACTCCGTGCAATATTTCCCTTTCCTTCTCGTCCCCTACCCCACTTCAATTCCCCAAGCTCCTGCAGCTTCCTCCCGCATGACCCTCAGACAGTCATTAGTTTTTCTCGAGGTAAAAATCTTACAGCCATCAATTGCCTTGTGAAGTTTTACAGCACAGAAATCGGCAGCCTCTGGGGAATTCAATGTCTTAATAACTGAGATAATAAAATGACCGACAACGCCTTGACGACGTAATAAGTGAGGATCTGTTTCCGTTTCCGTTGTTTCTGAATCATGGATTGGATTTGTATCGAAAATAGAACAGTTCAGACCCAAAGATTTGCAAAAGTGAAAAGAACTTGGAAAGGACAAAGAATCAAACGAATTTTAAATATTGGCCGCTTTTTGAAATGGATGATAATGGTTTCTTACGATGTTAATAGTTAATTTATATCTGTTTTACAAATTACATTAAATTCTACATCAGTGGATGGTTTTTATCTATTGTGAGATTGTTCAGAGAAGTGAATAGTTCAAAGCAGCAGAATTACAGCTGAACCTGGGCGTACAGTAACATGCTTTTCCTCAAAATATTATAAAAACCACTTCGAGCCTCCACATATTGGCAGACGTGCTTCTATGCTGCTGTCCAAGCAATAACTCGCAGTTAAGTAAACATATTCTGTTTAGATTCTATACATTTCATATTCAAATCTTTTAATGTTCGATTGTTTTCTCTGTTCAATTTCCCAATCTTTTTTATGTTGTTGTTTTTTGTTTTTTGTTTCCTTGAAGAAGGCTGTTGCCGAAATATCGGCCATTTTCTGTCTTTTCTTTTCGTTTGCATTTCATTGCATCGTTTGGGTATTATTTCTTACGCGAGGCTTTGCTACATACGACTTTTTCTTTTTGCCAAATTTTGACAATGCTTTTTCCCCGGCATCTTGATTCGCAGTATTTTATACACGGTGACAATTTAATGCTGCACCGGAAAGTGTCACCAAATCATACCGAAACATGACGCTGTCATGCAAAATACGGACAGGCAAAAGCTAGGAATGCTCGACTTCAAAACTTGGCGTGGAAAAGGTTCCGCTCAACTTGGACAGTTGTCCTCGCTGAACAGGATACAGATTTGTACCAGAATTTTATTAGCTGATGGCAAAACTGTATTTTTTTTTCAAAAAATGCAATTTAGGTGAAAACCGGAGGTTTCTGGGTTTTTTAGGGTTGTCTTGGAATTTTGTAACTCGCTCTTATTTATATCCTGCCCTTTACCCCACAGACAAAACAATCAAATTTAAATGTCTGGTCATAAACATGCAATTAACCGGGCAGTCTTTAAATATATTCTTTTGGAAAAAAACAAAAACAAACCCACAACAAACAAAACAACGTATATGTTGTAGATTGGTGGTTTCCTTTTTTAAGGTTTGTATGTGACATTCAGAGCTGCCTGCCTACTTGTCTTTCAATTTGCCTGCAGGCTTTCTCTCTATCTATCTGTCTGCCTCTGTCCGTCTGTCTGCATGACTTTCTGTCTGTCTATTCACCCACCTATCTGTCTGTCTGTTTCTGTGCATGTTTGTTTATCCACCTCATCTGTTCGTCTTTCCATCTGTTTGTCTGTCTGTTCGTCTCTCTATATCATCTGTTCTTTCTGGTTCCTTGTCCACTGGCAACTCTGTGGAGAATATAATTTTGTCAACAACAAGAGTTTTATGTGTACACGGGTGTGTATGTGTCTGTGTTTGTGAGGTGGGGAGAGCAGGGAGAAAAGATGGAACCTTCCAAATTAGCTGACCCATGAACTTTCTGCCCCAGGGCATCCCGTAATTACGGCCTGTGGAGTAAGAGGGTGACGTCACAGACATGGCCGAGGTGATCGATACTACATCTCAGAGCAATTTTATGCTTCTTTACCCTTCCAAGAGACTGATGGAGGATGACTCGAAAACAAGTTTTAAAGTATCGATGTAATAGACAAGACTATAACTCTTTGATATATTCGTTAGGACGTCGTGAGAGAATAGAGTTTGTCCTATTTCGTATTTGTGAGTATACAATGTCCTCGTGCCTGTTCTCGCATTCCACCCTAGAAATTATTTAAACACAGTATACACATTTAGTCTTCATTTGGTTTAAACAAGGGAATGAAAGACCAGAAAAAAAGTGATAAAAACAGCACAAGAACTGAATTGGGTCTATATAAAATGGAGCCATCGCCCAAGTAAACCCTTTACCAATGACAACGTTACTTGGTTGTCCCGTCTCAAAGTTGGTGCGAGCGGCTGTATGAAGTCATCTTAGAGTCAAACGTGTACACTTGTCGGAATAGATAAAGACATTGTTTCCCTGCATAGTCTGAGATATAAACGTTCTTTGACACGTACACACATGAAATATTGGCATTAAGTCGAGAAACGTCAAATTTTATGGAGAGTTCCGATCTGAAATCAACAAATACGAAATAAAAACATTTTTTTTAAACCGAACATGTTTCAGACAATAGCTATGGATGTTCCATTAGCCAAAGCTTCCTTTACTCTGAGAGCTTGTGGACATGTGTGCGTGAGAAGATCTTTTGTTTCGTGGGGACCTCAGATAAGGCTATTGTTTTGCCCCGTATTTTTTTATTCTTTATTTTTAAATGTTTGAACAGGTTGACCCCAGAATATCTTTCAGAGCTAGTGGAATCATAGTGTCATACTAGCCATCATGTACTTTAAGATAAGTGGACGCGAAACTTCTTGAAACACCCACAGTCAGATTGTCACTTAATGCAAAAGGCTTTTTGTTTGGTGGGCCCAAATTGTGGAACAACATCAGCGTTGACACCATGAAAGGTGAGAACATCATCACGTTTAAAACTAGACTCAGAACTGAATTGTTTATGATTGTTTTCTATGAAACCGAACGATATCCCTTTTGGTGTCAGAGTTTGATAATGAGAGCAGATTAAGTTTTGTTAATGTGTTTGAGCAGGAGCATGGTGAATTGATTTTATGTTAATCCTGTTTCTAATTTTAGTTCAACGCCTTCGAGCACATCGCTTTTGGTAGATTTGGGCACCATACAAGATAATTATTCCTATTATTGCCATTACTATTCTTAGATGTAACGGGTATTTCTTGTTCTGTATTTCATTTTGTTTCTTGTGATTGTCGTCGCTGCTGGTCTCGCGTGTCATGTCAATCTGCAAACAGGCGCCAAAGACAAATAAGGAAGTGTATATCCGTACAACATGTTGTATGGATATGGACAGTGCATATCCGTACAACATGTTTACCAAAAAGCGCGACTGGTGAAGGTTTGCTGAAACAAAATTTGGTATGGTGTTCACAAATTTAAAGTGACAACACATGGAATAGTCAGATGGACCTGAGGGCGTGAGGGTCTAGTCAGTTTGTAGGCTATAAATGGGCGGTTGTCAGATTGTCTAATCAGGCGAAAAGGGGTTGGGGTTGGAGTACACTCAAGCATATTATTAGCACAGATCACGCAATCTCAGAGCAGAAGTCGGATTGTTTTGCTACTAAGCCGATTCATATTTTTAAAAACTATGCCAATTAACAAGGTCAGTAATATAGTATTCCGGTGTGTGTTCTCCGACATCGAATTGTGTGCGTTGTACGGATATGCACTTCCGACAAATAAAGCCAGAGGCGGATAGAACGTGGTGAGTACAGAGGGAAATGGTGGGTAATGGGCGATGCCAAGGGCAAGTCAGTTCTTGTACTCCCTTTCACTAAAGACTTATATCGAGGGTTATCAACCAGAATGTTTTATGTCCAAGTTTTTTTATTGCTCTGAAATGCCTGTAAATATCCAAGACGCAATGTGCGTCTTTATTTTATAACCCAACGAAACTGTTTATGTGAAATTTATGTTGAAATTATTGCAATCATTTGAATTTTCATTAAGATTACAAGTTTTAAAATCGGTTTCTCATTTTGTCTATGGACATACAACATTCTGGTTGCCAATCCTCGGTATGAAAGCTAGATGTTTTATTCATGCTTGCTTTTAATATTCGTGAGATTTCAGGTATTGGTATTAGATTAACGAATATATTTCTACGCTCATGTGGTAATGCCGACCGCCGACCGACGCTGCTCTGTGGCGACGACGTACGTGTCTGCTCCAGTTGTAACGGCTGCAGTGACACTAAGGCAAATTTCCCAAATGGAATTAAAGAAGTCTACAAAATACAAATACAAAAAATAAAATGAAATAAAGTGTGGTAACTCGACTTATTTTGGCGTGCTTGTAACCATCGACAGCCCGCAGGTTATGTTGTAAGTTGGGGGTTACGTTCCGAAAACTACGCGTTGATTAACGTCTTTCAAAATTAAGTCTCATAAAGAAAGTTGTTCAGTGTTTGCTTGAAAAAATTGTAAAAAACGGAATCCCGACTGCTGACTACGCGGCTCTTGATTTGTATGTCAGAGAATGAGAACTGCACCCTACTGAGGTCAAGGACGATAACTGTAGTGTCCATTTTCGTAAGTTGAACCAAGTGCAGTAAAGTCCCCTGGGCGACTGAAACTACGGTTTGTAAAAGTGTATCTCACTACTGAATTGTTCCTTGGTTCACAATAGTAACTAATTAGGTCAGCTAAACTAGAAGCCATTTAGCGTGAGTAGAAAACCGTGCCCTAGGCAGAGATGAACCAGTAGAACTAATGGCAGGAAGTATCAGAAGTACGGTGGATTTGAAAGGAATTAAAACCTGTTTGCAGCTTGATTAGTGCCACCGTACAATTAGCTGCCACGGTAGGCTTGCATGTGATTGACTCCCAACTGTGTAATGTATGTACAACACCCGGTGTCCAGTGAGATTTGCATACACAAATAAAAGTACCTTATTGATGCCGGCAAAACCATCTAGAGATGCACAAGTGATGAAAGGTGATCCATGAAGTACGTTCCCAGCCAATATCCATATGTCAATACGACATACGATTTTTCCGTAGGGTTGGTATGTTTACTGTAGGAAGAATGGCCCCCAGCGTAGGAAAGCACAGGGGTAGGTGGGAGGGATATTTCCGGGAAACGTACGTAATAATGGCAATAAATTAAAAAGTGTGACTTAAATTCATTTGTTTTTTCAGCAACATGAGTTGAAGGACTATACAAAAATTGACTGATAGGTTGTGTATCTCATGAAAGAAACAAATAATTCATGCAAAACATCACTGAGCGTTGTAGAAACACCAAGGTCTTGTCATGGACATTGAACATTCTAATGGCTGTATGCTCGTGCCAGGAGGGGGGTGGGGCGGGGTTGATGCCAAGCGTGTGAAAAACGTACCCCGCAGGGGGGGGGGGGGAGGGGGGGGAGAGACAAAAATTGCCCAAATCGAGCGTGTGTACTCTATGGATGGCGCCTGAGCACAAATCGTTCAGTTGTGTGGAAAAACGGCAATTATTGAGAGAATTTTGTAATGTTGCCGGTGTTGGCCAGGGAAATAATGAACACTGAAAAAAGAACAACCCAACAGCAATGCAAAATTCTGAAACTTTTCAAGACAACACTGCAGAAATTTCTAGCAGACAGACTTGCAAGACAGCTCACATCAAACACACAATACAGTTTAGAACATTTCAGGATTAACATTTATGCCAACAAAAGGACAAAGGCATGCATCTAAGCTAGAACATTTCTTTACGCGTAGGAATACAATAGCATCCGGGCACAATGTGGGGTCTTTTGTAAAAGCAGTTTATGTCAGAAATTACAGTGACATTTAGAATTTTCATTCCATTTGTGCTGCGACTGCTTTGTCATCAAACAGATAGGAAAGAAACGCTCCCATAAAAGTTGACAGATTTGAAATTATATCTTTACAATGAGGACATCACTCATGACATGTGTATGTCCTAAAAGCCCTTTTTTCTGTGAATGTTTCGATTCAGTTATAGCCCCTGGCTGTGGTTTAGTTGGAGAAGGTTGACAGGATTATTGTTCTTCCATTGTCTGCAAATTCTGTCTGTTCTATCAATGTATTAATTAAATGGGAATGCAAGGGATTCTGAAGCAATACTGCCTGGCTGAGGCCGAGTGACGTCTCTGCTCATTTCACACTTTTGAGAAAAACGCAAAAAACGCGTGTGGCGTAACTATGTAAATGCTTCTATTTATGCGGTTGCTACAGTAGAAACTACTGTTTCGGTAGCAGATACGTCTATCTGCCTTTGACATAAAAGAATTAAGTGTGCGACAAGTTCACAGAGACAATAAAGCAGAAAAAAGCCATGCCGTCAGTTACATCACTCTGCCTTTGGCCGGCAGAATAGCAGGTGAATGGTGAGACAAGCCGGACACTTTCTTAACATGTAAAAGAAAATGCAGTCTCGTTTGCTGCAAGATATTTTTCCAGTGACGGATTTCGGCAAGAGCCAAACATGCTACAGTTCAGACTCGCAGAATTCCCTGGGGCATCGCAAAACTCCAGAATTTTCTTCTGCTTTTGATATTGTATTGATTCTTATTACACAGTTAATTTAAGTAATGCTAAAGCCCATTACACATGGATTATTTATGTCTCATTAACCGCCTTAAATATTCTGTTGTTTTGTGTCGACCTAAGGGCCTGTTTGATTCGTACCTTCTGTGAGGCTTTCTGGTGTAACTTTTTAACACGGGGCCTCAACGCTTTATACAATGTCTAAATCCGACACTGTATTTTGTTCTCTCACCTACCGGTAACCATTTCTTAGTATGATTATTATTATTATTATTTTTTTTTTTTATAGAAAATATTCATTTTGATACAAATGGCACAAAAAATCTTGCCAGGAACTAATGTGATAGAGAATTCTAATAATTTCACCTTCTTCAGAATTTTTATGTTTGTCGTAAAAAAGATGATTCATTCCTTTGAATGTTTGACGTAATTCTTAATGCACAAATAGTCTATGCTCATGGTGCTATGAGAAGAGACCTGTAAAAAAATTTGCAGCGAATTAAAAATGAAAGAAAAAAGACTTGTGAAAAATTCAAAAGGCCCCGGCCATTGTAATAGCTAACTAGTTGCCCCGGACTAATGCAGTCGAACTCCATTTATATAACCAAACATGCATACCAGATTCTTAAATGTTAAACAAAAACACAACACAAAGATGCTAGTAATGTCTTACGTTGTAATATTGCGCGGTGTTCCATGCAGAATTTGGAGGAAAGTTTCTTAAAGAAAAAAACAATTCCACAATTCTGGTCTAAATCCACGTGTGTCAGTGAAATTATTGGACATTGAAGTCTTGGGTGAAACAATATGAGCACAAAAGTGGAGAAGTTTCCTTTAGAGGTCAGAAAATAATTTAGTAAGTCTTCTGAAGCTCACTGAGCCTGAGAGATAATTAAGTGAACAAATAATTACCTTGTTCTTCTGAACGACGGGAGGATTTTTACTTCCGAAAGAAATTACATCTCAAACATCGTTGGCCCAGTTGGTGATTGGTGGGCCCTTCATGTAATAAAACTAATACGGGACTATTTAATTCTGTTTGTGAAATCTAGATGCTCTGAATACTAAACATGGATAGAATATCAAATAGGTAGAATGTGCATATCCACCATTTTGTCTGTCCGGACCCACGCTTTACCATGGCGATGGTAGCAATTGATTTTGATTCGTTAGCTGATTTTCACTGTGGGCACTTAAGGCGTTGCGAACCAATCGACGTCGAGTTTTAAAAAAGTTCACTACAGTAAACAATGACACGTGTGTATACGCACATGGGAGACTGTCACAAATCCCAGACTGGGAGATGTAATTATAACAAGACAACAATCACGAAAGAACAAGTATAACACTTAACAGAACAACCCATCAGACTCACACATTTATTATACAATAAGATACAGATAAAAGTGCAATTACATACACTATACTATTGAAGTTACTACCGTCCCACGGCCTTATTCCCACATGCACTCTTCCTCGGGTCCACAACCCGGTAGTTACTTTCTAAAGACACTTCGGTCTCAGCTTCTCCTCTCCATGTCTTAATAGCACATTAATATTTCAATAGCACCGCAGTCTCCCAATAGCACCTTCCTATTGCCATAACACATTAGCATTCCAATAGCACATCAACATGGCAATAGCACATTAGCATTTCACTAGCACATCAACATGGCAATAGCACATTAGCATTTCAATAGCACATTCACAATCATATATACGTCCCTGTCGTTGGCCAGACTGCCACGACTCAGGTGCCTCTACTGTCCTGCACCGACAGCTTCCTTCCTGGCCTATGTGTGGCCTCCGGCCCTATGCTGGCCTATCCCCTGTGCTCACCGTAGGCGGCTCTTCGGCCCGTCCCCGGCACCTACAAGAATAACATTACATTGGTATAATACCATACCACTCCTATTCACTTCACCCCTCATTACAACTCATGAAGCGTACACACAATAGCCCACCTTTCACTCGCCACACATCCTACGGTAACACACCTCCACCGTAGTACACAATACTCACTCTCGCTACAAATCCATGAACTTAACTTACATCTATCGCTCATGGCGCACATTGCTATATACAGTATCAAGGACTTCCACATTCCTCACATATACTTATTTACATCATGGTCATAAACGAATATAATACATCAATCATAACTATTATCAATCATCGTTTCACCTACCAGTCATCACTGGAAAAACACTACTCCCAAGTCTTCCGACTGCTCTCCTTATGTTCGCCCTCTGGGGCTTTCTCCTGCGTCCGCTCTCTAGGACGTCTTAGTGTGCAGTGATAGTAATACAGCGCTCTCGCCTCATTCAGACCCCTACCACTCACAACATGCACGCTTTCCCCTACCCCGTGGCCCGTGGGTTAACTTTATTCTAACCCTCTTCTCGTAACTACTGATCCTCGCTCACTCGCTCGTGACAGAGACGTTCGGTCAATTCTTTCACTTCACTTCCCTTGTTTACGCGGATGGTAGGGAATTTGACCAGCTTGGATCCATCCTTTCCAACCCTCTCATGTCAACTGCAATGCAACCAGCAGGCATTTTAACCGCTTTTTTTATCTCGAAGTTACACTCGTCAGCCGATCCACCCGCCATGTTGTTTGGCGGAAGAACAAAGCAAAAACACTCTGTGACGTCATGCGCATTCTACCTATAGACCCCTTTCACTTCCGCGTTACTGTTGTTTGCGGGGAAAGCACCGTGTAGGGCAAAAACCTCCACTTGCCTTAGTGATGGCATCTGAATATGTGCACAGTCTAAGCAAGGATGCATTTTTATGCCAGAACCAGCACGTAACGGGTTTGTACAGTTGGGTGCCCAACAAGTGGATGGCACCGTTCGACCGTTGTCCACCGCTTCCGCCCTACAAGGGGGGCACGCTGCCATTTTGTTTGCAAATCACGTGATATGGAGGACGGTAAATGAAAAGGGTCTATAGACTGTAAAATTCGTGAAGTGGCCGTTATCGTGCCGACGCGCCGTAAAAAACCCACAACTCAAACTGAAACTGATATAGTATCCCATCGTTCCGTTATCTCCCGTCTGTCGTGTTGCTTTCTCCTGTCACAATGTGGTCGCTATCGTGTCCACGTGTTTTGCTTTCTCCAAACTCAAATTCAGACCGTTTACTCAACGATAGTGCTGGGATTTGTGGTTTTGATATTTCTGATTGTCCATCGCGTGATACAGGGAGGATTGTGTTCCTCTCTCTCTCTCTCTCTTCAAGTGCCGGATCTGGAACAGATAACGACGACCATGGTTCGCCACTCATTCCTCCGCTCGGATGCTCTCAAAAAGTCCATATTGTCCTGGTTTTTCCCTGTCGCCCATCTGTTCAAACTCTCTAGATATTATGTTATTCTTTGTCTACCTCTGCTGTTTTGTGTGTTTTATTGAAGGTCTCCTTCTGAATCTGCCATTTAGACCAAGTCGTCAGCATATCTAATATTATTAATATTTTCTCCATTTGTGTTCCTGTATATACCAAAAAACGATTGATTTGTTTTGAGTTGGGTTACTGATAAAGCTGAAACTCAGGCACTAGCACAAGATCGACACAGATGGAAAGAGTTGGCACCTTCATCAGCATAGTGCCCGCATGACCACTTCATCTACAGGCATCAGTAACAAATAACTGATAAATTGAAGACATTATTTGCAGATCTCACTTCTTGTCCTTGAAGGTTCTACAATTAAAGAAATACACTGACCGTTTTTGTTCTCTTCCTAGTTCAAAAATACGAAAACCGTCTAACAGAATTCGGTTTCGACTGTTTATAAATGTTTCACTACTCAGATTTTGAAATGCTCCAGGGCGAGATAATTCCTCTTAGAAACCTTCAAATTTTGATATTCCACAGAGCAAAATCATGTCCGTCTAATGTACCCAGAAGGCTGGATGCATCAACAGAAACTTTTTTCAAACGGACGTCAGCTTTAATCACTGCTCGCAAATTTAGTTTGATCTACATTTTGCCCGTCATCAATCGATGGAATTAGCATTACATTTTCTGCATCTGTTCATTTACCAGAGGGCCCTCGGTGAGAAATCAATGTACAGTATGTTCTCAAGACGATAGATCGATATTAGATCTGGTCCTAGAACTGCGTAAATTGCAAATTACGTTAGCACTCTTGATTTACGAATTGCCAATTAAAGAGAATCATTCATCACCAGGAAAGTAGTGTTACTGTTGTTAGTAAGCGGATGTTTAAATAGACTTACATTCTATAGAAAGTTGGACTGTTGATCCTGTGCTTAACAACTAAACAGTCGGAATCAGCAGCAAATAGTCATGATCAAACGAGTAACATCTTCGGCGTCGAGTTCATGATAGATAGATAGATAGATAGATAGATAGATAGATAGATAGATAGATAGATAGAGGGCAGACAGACATAGACAGATAGATAAAGAACAGACAGACAGACGGGCAGATAGATAAATAGATAGATAGATAGATAAATAGAGGGCAGACAGACATAGACAGATAGATAAAGAACAGACAGACAGACGGGCAGATAGATAGATAGATAGATAGATAGATAGATAGATAGATAGATAGATAGATAGATAGATAGATAGATAGATAGATAGTTAGATAGATAGATAGATAGATAGATAGATAGATAGATAGATAGATAGATAGATAGATAGATAGATAGATAGATAGATAGATAGATAGATAGTTAGATATTGAAGACAGGCAGACAGACAGACGGACAAAAACGTTGACCTAGGTGTCCTGGAGCTGAGGGTTTCAGTGCCATGCCTTACACAAAGTACAGTTTTTGCTTTGGTTCTTAATTTTAGCAACCAGCGACCTGGTCACGGTGTAGAACTTCGCCTTTCACATTTGATAATAGCAAAACCAACAATAACAATAAGAAGAACATTTGTAAAAGTGACCTGTTACCAGACATTGACACTAATTAGGCTGCCAGACAGCGATTTTTCATCATTCTTCCATAAGTGGTTAAAACGCCTCGGTTAATGGAACTCGTATGAATTAGACTCCATCAACAGCATCCAAACTCCCACTAACCATAACGAGCTAACAAAATGAGACATCAACAACAACACTAGAAAATTGTCGCTGATGTGAAAAACGCGATACTTGAATTCTCTCACCGATCGTAGGTTTGTATTTTAAGAGGATCGCTGCTCTAGGCATTTTCACCTCATTTTTTCTTGTTCTTGTTTGTACTTTACTCCTTTCGTTGTTGTTGTGAACGTTGTTACTGTCCTCTTTCTGGCTTTCTTGGCTTCTTGGCCCTCAAAAGGGCTCCCTAGTCGGTTGCCTTTATCCTGGTCTTGACCCTGTTCTTTCTTTCTAGCCCTCAAAAGGGCCTCCCATCGGTGAATTCTCACACAGGCGCTGTGGGCTATTTTTGATGAGGTAACTTTCTGTCTCAACACCGCGCAATGCCCTGCTCGCCTCAGAGTCTCCGCCGTAAAGGCCGTAAATGAGAATATTATTTATTCACTTTTTCGCCCTCACAAGTCCCACCGTTTTTACCCTAGTTATCATCAGTTCCGCCTTCTGGCAAATTCTGACACAGAGTTTGACGTGACCAGGACATGAAAAAGGGGGGAGATAAGAGAGGGAAATTTCCCAAAGTAATCGCTGTCACAATCGTTTTCAATCAAGAGTGTTGGCGTGAAGGCGACATTATCCATGTTTGGGTTAGCCGGCTTTTAGAGTCTGGCTGAGCAGTTTGGGACCGTGAAAGTGGAGAGAGAGAGAGAGAGAGAGAGATAGATAGATAGATAGATAGATAGATAGATAGAGAGAGAGAGAGAGAGAGAGAGAGAGAGAGAGAGAGAGAGAAAGAATTTAGGAGAGGAAGAGAGAAAGAGATAGATAGGGGATAGATATATAGATAGACAGACAGGCAGATAATTAGATAGATAGATAGATAGATAGATAGATAGATAGATAGATAGATAGATAGATAGACAGACAGGCAGATAATTAGACAGACAGACAGACAGACAGACAGACAGACAGACCGACCGACCGACCGACCGACCGACCGACCGACCGACCGACCGACCGACCGACCGACCGACCGACCGACCGACAGACAGACAGACAGACAGACAGACAGACAGACAGACAGATAGATAGATAGATAGATAGACAGATAGATACCTCCACCCTACACTTTCTCAGCAGTCTCAGATTTATACTTGTTAAGGCCCCTAAGCTAAGTAAATCTCTAAACTAAGACCATGTGGTGCAAGTTTTGAAAAGATATCCCCAGTCTCATAACAGGGCCCGACCTTTCTAGGTCTCCACAGAAAGTTGAAACACAATACTATATACATGAATATGCCTCTTCACATTTTTAACAGGGACTTAAAGTGAAAAATGCAAATTATTTTCATACTAATATTATTATTACTTAAATGAATTACATTTAAAGAATTAATTGCATTCAAAAACCAAAGTAAATAATATAAATTCATAAATAAACAGATAAATAAATAAATAAATAAATTCTGTTATTTTGTGAGCCCATAAGCTGTAGCTTGTAGGACATATAGGCCCATTGCGAATGACGTCAAAGAGTGTTTTTGTTTTGTTCTTCCTACACCAAAAATGGCGGGTCGATCAGCTGACCAGTGTAACTTCGAGATATGTCTAAGCCGTTAAAATGCCTGCTGGTTGCATTGCAGTTGACTGTTATGACAGGGGTGGAAAGGATGGATCCAAGCTGGTCAGATTCCCTACTGTCGCGATGTGGGTTAGATGGGGATAATTCGACTGACACTCTTTCGAGGTCCGCTCCCACAATCGACGAACACACAAAAAAAATACTTGCACTCTAAAAACTAAATAATTCAATTGCTTTGATTTTTAGCAGAACTGTAGGGCAGTTTAATTACAGGAATTAATGTATCAAATATAATTATAAATATAAATATCAATTCAAAGGCAACTGAATCTACTAATGAAACTACAGCTTTCTATAAAGACTAACTTATTCACTCTAACTACTTGCAGGTCATATGAGTTATATGCCAAATAGAATCCGCGCACGTGGCGACGGATATAACAGTTTAAATTCTATTAATTCAATGAGACATGTTATGATATGGACATTTCCTCTAGACACGCCATGGAGAATGCTTGTACAACCATGCGTTGTCTGGCGGTAGCTCTGAAACTGTCTTCAAAAGTAAGTAGAACGGTTCACTTTCATCATTACAAATTAGTATGGACTCTCACCATGCGGCCCTCACTGGGAGTGAGAGCGCTGGATGTAAACGCTGTGGGTTTATATCAAACCAAGTAGCTTAGGCTCTGGAGCTTTAACTCATGGCGCTCCTCACAATATGGACTGCTCAACTGCGTCTCTTATGTCTCTCATCTGGCTGAGGACTATCGCCGTCCACCTCGTAAATGGATTGTCTACATGTGGCCTCTATCTAAGCTCTGCACGGGTTTAAATACTAAAGCTATGTCTCGACCTTCCGTCCAGATTCATACATTTGATTGGTGCAACCACCTCTAGCTCAGCTGCCGAACCGAGTTATTTTAAGTAACAGCCCTACGCAACGACCTTGGGTCGACATCAAAGGTCGAATCACTCAAGACAATAAAATGTAATTTTATAGTAATAAATTCTTAACATGTTCAAAACCCCGAGCTTTTACTCTGGATCACGGATTTTCTGTACGTCAACAGACGTCTCAATAACATTTAATTCCTACTCATCCCTTCCCTCTCTACTAAACCTAGTTCAAAACACGAGATATAAAAAGTGCTCAGTCATGCACACCTACGCTGTCCGTCTATCCTTCCCCACACCTTCTGTCTATCTATTAGGAAAAAAACTGTTCAAAACAAATTGTTTACGAGACCAAGTTATGCTGGCTCGCACAATAATTACGTTTGTAAAAATTACTCACTGCTCTCTCACAAAAATTTACTCAGTGGAAACATTTATGAATCAAATCTGTTCTTGACACCTACCATCCGTGTAAACAAGGGAAAGGAAGTGAAAGAATTGACCGAACGTCTCCCATGTGCGCGAACACAGTGTCATTGTTTATAGAGTGAACTAGTTTTAGCCTGCCGCCGATTGGTTTGCGACACAGACTAATAAAATACCCAGATTGGATGATCCCATTGTGTGACGTCACAAAACAGCGAAAGGTCATGAACCATCCGCCATTTCAGGTTTACGGTAGCGACCGACGCTTCAGCATAGCTACAATTTTGAATGACACCATTTTGACGCGCCTACTGAACGCGGAAGTTTGGTTCCGCACCAAGAAATTAATACATGTACAACCAATCTTGACAAATAAAAAGAAATTTCTACTGCAGATAGAACTAGAATCGGAATTTCCCGAGCGGCGGCCATGTTGGTTATACGGTCGCCGCTCGGGAAATTCCGTAAAAAACGACACAGCCCGAAGCTCGTGTTTCCAGTCTGGTTAATTTATTAGTCTGTGGTTCGCGACGCCTGAAGTGCTCGCAGTGCAAATCAGCTAACGAAGCAAAATCAATGCTACCATCTCCATGGTTATGCGTCGGTCCTTACAACAAAGATGGCCGATATCCGCAATGGGCCCATGGCTAAATCAAGGACCGTTTCCTACCCTAAGCCAAGTCCTAGCGCCTGGTTCTTTGGGCACTCTAGATCTTCGACCTCTTTTGTCCTGACCTCATGTTCTCGTATCGCTCGTCTCGAGGTCTCCTACCACTCTGCGGTGTATATATTGATTTGATGAGGGAGACGGCAATCCCGGATCCCGGATCCCGGGCGGTAGATTTGTTCTTGACACAAACGTGACTGGGGTGATAGGAAAGAGACTCAATTTGAATTGGGGGAGGGGGCAGGGAGAAAGAAAGAAAGAAAGGGAGAAGAGCGAGTGAGTGAGTGAGTGAGTAAGAGAGAGAGCGAGAGAGAAAGAGAGAGAGGGAGAGAGAGAGAGAGAGAGAGAGAGAAAGCAATTTGAATGAGGGTGGGGGGTGGAGGGGAGAAAGAAAGAAAGAAAGAAAGAAGGAGAAGAGCGAGCGAGTGAGTGAGTAAGAGAGAGAGCGAGAGAGAAAGAGAGAGAGGGGGAGAGATAAAGCGAGAGAACCTGGGAGTGAGAGAGCGAGAAATAGCACATGGGAGAGGAAGAAAGAGATAAAGAGAGAGAAGGAGCGAAGGGACAGCGGTGGAGAGGGGAATGACAGAAAAGCATACAGAAGGAAAATTAATCATTATTGCCAGTAAAGAACAGGAAAGCTCGGGGATAAAAATCTTTCATTCCCGTTAATGAGAATGATCAGAACTGACATTTCTTGCAAACTTGTCCATGCTCGTAAATATACCATACTGTTTGCTGAACTATTCAAATACCTCTTCACTCTTTCTCCTCTCTCCTCTCTCTCTCCTCCGTTCTCTCTCTCTCGCACCCTTTCTCTCTCTCCATCTCTCTCTCCCCCTTTTTCTCTGTCACCCCTTTTCTCTTTCTATCTCTTTCTCTCTCGTTCTCTTTCTTTCTGTCTCTCTCTCTCTCTCTCTCTCTCTTCATCCCTCTTTTTTTTTTTTATCTCCCTCTCTTTATTTCGCCCACTCTCTCTCCTCTCATTCTCATTTTCTCTCTCTCTCCTTCTCTCTTTCTATCTCTCCCTGTGTCCTGTTTTCTCACATTTCAACAATATCGGTGGGTGGTTGAATGTCCACAGCGTAGGTTACTATTTAACACCACTGTCATCTCCTGGAGGTTGATGGTACATGGCTAGAAAAGAAGTCATAAACCAGTTATGGCTCATAGGTAGGGACAGCGGGGAACTTGCCTCCCCTGTAAGTAGATTGAGTGAGAAACTCACGCTGTTTCTCTCCACTATGCCTTGTTTCACAGTCTTGAGCAATTTTCTCCAAAGATCAATTCATGATCAACATTAAAACATGTGTTTAAGTCTTTATTTTAGGAGGTTCCGCTGCCCTCGGCAGTTACACCTCACTTTTTTGTTGTTTTCATTTTCTTGCTGTGGTCGGGATTCGTTTTCTAGAGTTTTGCCCGGGCAGCGGCCTGTTCGGCCTGCTCTTTTCGATTTCCAACTGCCAAGGTATCTTTAACGTGCACAACGTGTACACGGGCCCTGCGAACTTTTCGTCCTTAACCGAGAAGAATAGGTGCTCGATCCTACCTACCATAGGATCAGGGACAGGAAAATAATATGAGAAAAATCCCCAACTTGAAACATGCCTGCACCGACCGGGATACGAACCCGGTACCTTCGGCACGAGAGGCGAGCACCTTGCCTCTAGACCACCGTGTCCCCGACATTAAAAAAAAAAAAATCGAATCTCCTTTTTGAGACTGATGGCGCACTGAGACATTTCTGTCTTGCGTCTGTTTTGTCTCAGTGCGCCGGATCTCTCTTTCCACCAGCTGTCTCACGACAGTTTTGTCGCCACCAAACCGATGAGACAGACCCGCTTCAGTCTTGCCAGAGTGCTATGTCCCGTTTCACCCCATAGTTCACATATCACATTAAAACCGAGACGAAACAGTCCCGTCTCAGTGCAGCACCGGTCAGTAGTCTTTGGGAACTTTGGGATTTTTCTCATATTTTCCTGTCCCTGATCCTATGGTAGGTAGAATCGAGCACCTAGTCTTCTCGGATAAGGGCGAAAAATTCGGAAGGCCCGTGTGTACGTTGCGCACGTTAAAGATACCTTGGCAGTTGGAAATCGAAAAGAGCAGGCCGAACAGGCCGCTGCCCTGGCAAAATTCTAAAAAAACCCAGAATCCCTGCCACAACAAGGCGATAAAAACAAGAAAAGTGAGGTGTAAATGACAAGGGCTGAGAACCTCCATAAATAAAGACCTAAACACCAGCCAGTAGTCGTACGTATTCATCAATGTCTAGCTTCAGTCGGTTGGTTAGCATCTCTTAGTTTCGAAGGACAATGGGCTTGTGCTCTGGATGTCTGTATGTTTCAGTCTGGTGCAGCGTCGGGTGTGGCCGGCCAAGCCTATCCGGAAATGACAGTATTAACTTTACTCTGGTATGACTTTGGTGTAGAACCAGCCTCCTCGCACTCGGGACACACCCATACGTGCTCAGCTCTCCGCGCCATCATGTCGGACAAGGTCTTCTCACTAACAACTCCAGTAAGATGTTGATTGAACAGTCGTCTTGCAGTACCACACAACCGGCTCTTGACTCCACAGCCTCTCTGATGCCCAAACAGTTTTATACGTTCGATGGTGTGCCCGTCTTCTTGTGGTGCTGTCCCTTCCACAAGTGCTGCAGCCACAGAATGACGCTGTTTTGTCTGTTTGGGTTCGAGTCTTCCCTCTCTCTCGTTTTGCCCCGGCGTTGCACAAGCGTCTCTTCATACAGTGAGAGAACTTGCTTCACTGACCGCCTCCAGCCTGTATTGTCTCAGGCAGCGGCTTCCCATGACTTCGCTTTGATGCCCAAGGCCTGCCGGTCCCTCTTTCCCACATCTTTATTACTTGCTTCCAACAAATCATGATCTGTTTCTTGAATTTCAATCGCTATGCACAGTTTTTTATATCCCAAATCCATTTGAAACAGAAATCTGAGAATTTTCCATACTCTATGACATCATATTTCATTGGCCAGAAATGATTATTTCGCTATGATGTTTTTAGAAGATGCTGCAAAAATCTGAAATTGATATTCCCGCTTACCGCTGCCTGCAGCATTACATTTCAATTTCCTGTTAATTTCTGGCGTCAAATGAGAAGTGTTGTTTTGACGGCAGCTTGGAATTTCCTAACATAAATCATTATTCACACCCATGATTACTTTCTTTCCATTTTTATCTAAATATTACTCCACCCCCTCTCCTTCTTTCGTATCTGCTCCATTTTTCATAAAGATATTGCTATTCCTCACTTTTCTCTACTCCAGCGGGTTGTTGGTGGGCCCTCCAGGTGGGATCTCCTGTGTTCAGGTCTTGATTTTGGAAGGTTGTCTGCCCTTGGCATTTACACTTCACTTTTCTTGTTTTTATTTTTTTTTTCTTGTTTCTGTGTGTTTTTATGGTAGGGGTTAGTTGTTTTTTTTTTTTTTTTGTAGAATTTTGCCCGGGCAGCGGCCTTGTTTGGCCTACTCTTCTTGACTTTCAACTGCCAAGGTATCTTTTACATGCTCAACGTACACACGGGCCCTCTGAGTTTTTCGTCCCTATCTGAGAAGACTAGGTGCTCTATCGTCCCTACCATAGGATCAGGGACAGGAATTTTCTCCCCCCCATAAAAAAAATTCCAACATGCCTGCACCGACGGGGAATCGAACCCGGTACCTTCGGCATAAGAGGCGATCACCTTGCCTCTAGACCAACATGTTCACTGTGGTGCGCCGATCTCCTTCTGTTCTATCGTTGTTTTATATTCTGTCTATGGCCTTGCGTTTTCTTAAGGCAGTGTGACCGTTACCGTGTGGGCGTGATTTCTCCAAACTCAAACTCCCAACGACCATACGCCAGATTCTATTATAATACGTTACATTCACACGAAGCGATTGCTCCCACCCCACGTCTTTCTCTCAATTGTCTCTCTGGAAAAACGTTTTTACATTTATTTGGTGGCGCATTGAATCAAACTGTTTTGTCTCGGTTTGAGTGTAAGATGTGGGCTATGGGCTTAAATGGGACCTGGCGCATTGGAAATGCCAGCTTAGGTTTTGTGTTCACTATTTTGCTTGAGTCAGTTGGCGGAAAGCGAGACTTCGAGCACAGGGTCAAAACAGACACTGAGCAGACTTGCGCTTTCAGTCTAGAGCTGGGTTTCCATGCGTACGGAAACGGAAGCGGCAACGCAAACGTCAAAAATCTATCAAGTAGCAAAAAGAAAGAGAGTTTCCATGTGTACGGACACACATATGAAAACATTCTTTCTATTTCACTAATTGAAGGGTTTTTGACGTTTCCGTTTTCGTGCACATGAAAACACGGCTTTAATGTTTTTCATTCTGCGTCTCCTGAGTGCAAAACATGGGGACAGTGAGGAAATACAGATTTTCATTCTGCGTCTCCTGAGTGCAAAACATGGGGACAGTGAGGAAATACAGATTTTCATTCTGCGTCTCCTGAGTGCAAAACATGGGGACAGTGAGGAAATACAGATTTTCATTCTGCGTCTCCTGAGTGCAAAACATGGGGACAGTGAGGAAATACAGATTTTCATTCTGCGTCTCCTGAGTGCAAAACATGGGGACAGTGAGGAAATACAGATTTTCATTCTGCGTCTCCTGAGTGCAAAACATGGGGACAGTGAGGAAATACAGATTTTCCAGCCTGATTAATAACAGCCCATCCCTCAGAATGACAAGCTTCAATCTCTACTTTTTGGCTGAATCGAGTTACACACTACACACTACTTCTACAGGCCTCAAAGTATCAAGCGGATTCGATGTGTACTTTGAAAGTATTACTAAAAAAGAGAAAAAACGAAGAAAAAAAGTCGTATCACTAGAAGCTATGAACACATGAAACTTCAACATCAATTTGTCAAAGGTTGATGGGAGGGAGTTCGAACCTTGTCATGCTGAGGGGACGAGCAGCTACTTCAGCAACAAGGCTGCTGTTAATGGACTGTGGCATTTTTACATCATAAACTATAGATCAACAGCGAACACAATTCAGCATTTTCTCTCTTCGCTTTTCTAATTAAACTGCGGTCCCTTTACATCACCCACTACAACAAATCAACAGCTGCAACAACGAAAGTATGAATAATACCAACAGTAACAACGACAACAGTGATAAGAATAACAGTCATTTCAACAACACCAACAACAACAACAATAACAAATAAACAATATTAACAACAACAAGATTTGTATCTATAGCAAACAACAACAACAACAACAACAACACAATTGTAACGTCTACATTATAACACAAAATAACAAATGCCCATAAACTACAATGACGTATTCATTGGTTTGTTTCGCGTGTGGTCAGAGTGAAGTTTGAATTTTATTTCGTCGTTCCCCTGAAGTTCCAAGACCAAAATAATGTTCTCCTGAGACTTTCGATTTTTTTTTTTTATTAGGCCATTTGGTCTTTTTGAGTGCACATGCGTAGCGGTGGTGTCAAAAACAAATCTTTGCAAATGTACATGTTCAGCGGCCGTGCAATTAGGGGCGGGGATGCCGTGTAGTGTCATGGCCACATCACAATTTTGGGGTGACCACAGAATAGGGAACTACCAGAAGGGAAAGAAACCCACTTTTCGTGACTATCGGAAGTATGCGTGCCGCCATTTTGGATGAGATGCAACGTCACTTGACTCATTCAGTGATTCATTGACGATCGTATTGGATGTTATTTATCTTGCTCCCCTGAGATTTGCAAATTAGGATTCATTATTAATGTATATTGTTGGTATATTTATTAATTTGCTTGTATTATCAACGAGTGTATGGTAGATCTAGACCGACATTAGAATTAGGTCGAAGAACCAAAGTGGTGACATCTGGCTGACATCAATATTTTTACTTCCGGTATGGTGGTTGTGATTAGGGTGATTATTCTTTTGATACCCCCGTCCTACTGTTCTTCTGCGAGAAAGAATGACCAAAGAAGGTATAAGGAGTGTTCAAATTCTTACATGGAAATGAATTTCCCTATTAAAATTCAATGCAAAACATTACAGCGTTTGCAGTACGTTATAATAAACATCGTTGCGCCCGTGCCTAGTTACGAACAATCAATCTCATCCAAGATGGCGCAAGGTAGTCAAAATTGATGACGTATTCCTGTCTTGTGCCGTTTCTGGTAGTGTCTCTATTCTGTGGACATGGCTGTCATCACACTTTTGGGTGACGCGCGTGAACACAAGCCAATACTGCACTTATCGTAAACTCCAGGGTGCGAGATTACCTCAATCGCTGTTTCTTTTTTCTACTCCACAGAGAAGAGGAATCCAAACAAGATCTAGCACGTGCCCGGAGTACAAATCGAAGGCAAGCGAAAAATCAAATTAAGTCTGGTGAAAAGAATGGTCTCTTGAGAAGTGGTCAAGCTTAAAAGTGTCTCAGCTGACCGCCAAGATAGATCAATCCCCACAGCTAACCATGGATGAGGAGCTTATTGCAGCGGTCAAACGGTCCGTCCAGCAGAATCTGCAAGAGGAATCCCTTGTAAGTTGTCCAGCTACATCACCATCATCGTCTCGCTGTAGTTGAGTTTCATTTTCGTTGTTGATATTGTATTTATCGGGGGAAGTAGATGTGGTAGTATTCACCACTTTAATGTTGATTCTGTTTGATGCGGCGAATGATTACTTTTCATTCATTGAATAAAACTGTCGAATTTCATCAAAGCATTAATTCGCGGAAAGAGAAAATTCAGCAGTGTCTTGGTCATATATTAGCACTAGACAGTTGCAACAACAACAGCAAACAAACAAACAACAACAACAACATCATTATCAACAGATGAAGCGGAAATAATAAACAAACAGAACAATGACAACCACAACCACAACATCAAATAAACATAGCAAACATCAAAATCGTCGTCATCGTCATCATCATCATCATCAACATCAACCACAACGGCGACGACACCTCGGCGACAACAACAACATGACAACAGCAACAACAATAATGATAAAGCCATCAACAGCAGCAACAACAACAATAGCAACAACGCCATCATCACGAGGGATGACCTCAGTAATAAGAGCTCTCAAAAACATTGACAGTGGCAGATTGAAAATGGCCGTGTCATATGAGTGCATGGACAGCCATGAGGGCGCTGCTGCTCGTCTCTCCGAAAGCTGGATGTTTTGTGAACGTGAGCGTTGGGACGTGTATGTAATGAGTGAAAGAGGCAGTGGCGACTCGGGAGTAAATGATACACTCAAAGTGATAGCAGGAGGAAATGAGGAAACCCGAGAAAATGATGGAGGGAGGGAAAAAAGAAGGGGTGGGTGGATAGGACAGATGATTAAAACAAAACAACAGCAACAACAGCAACAACAGCCGCAACAGCAGCAGAAGCAAGGACAACAGCGACATCAACATCGAAAGTTACGAACTGCATTCCAAATGTTCAAAGCTCTAATTCTGCAAAACACAGTATAAACGACAACAACAACGGCAACAACAAAAACTGGCACAGCAATAACAACAGATTCAAAGACAACATCATCACTAACAACAACAACAACAACAACAACAAATGTGACAATAGCAATAACAACAATCATAACATCTCCATCACAACACAAAATAAGAAAAGCCCATGAAATATTGTGAGGGATTCAGTACACCCTTTACAGCAAACTCCCACGTTCGAGACTACCTCAATTCTGGGAGGTCTGTTGTCTAGGTCTTTATTTTAGGAGGTTCGCTGCTCTTGGCATTTACACCTCGCTTTTCTTGCTTTTTTGTTCTAGTTTCTGTGTGTTTTTTGTGGCAGAGATTGGTTTTTTTTAGAATTTTGCCCCGGCTGCGGCCTTGATAGGCCTGCTTTTCTCAACTTTCAACTGCTAAAGTATCTTTTACGTACACAATGTGCACACGGGCTCACCGAGTTTTTACTCCGTCTCCGAGAAGACTAGGTGCTCGACCCTACCTACCATAGGACCAGAGACAGGATTTTTTTCCCCAAAAAAATCCAACATGCCAGCAACGACCGGGGATCGAATCTAGTATCTTCTGCTGGGTGGCTAGCACCTTGCTTCTGGACAACGCGTCTCATTTCTGGGAGGTATGTCGGAAGTCAATTCAGTTTTATTTCAGAGGGTGTGCAAAAGAAAAGAAAACTTTGACAAAGACAACTCAGAATTCTAGATCCCGTTAATAATAA
Source organism: Onchidella celtica (assembly GCA_963931925.1). Classification (NCBI taxonomy): domain Eukaryota; kingdom Metazoa; phylum Mollusca; class Gastropoda; order Systellommatophora; family Onchidiidae; genus Onchidella; species Onchidella celtica. Next base: position 77,850,815 of record OZ007568.1, read on the forward strand.
TAATAAAAACAAAACAGTATCAGTGTTATTATTATTATTATTATTATTATTATTATTATTATTATTATTATTATTATTATTATTATTTTATATAGCGCATATCCATTTTTAAAATGCTCTATGCGCTTTACAGAAGCAACATGTCGACCACAGAGCAGAATGGAACGCCGGCGAAGCGCTCAACACACTACACTTCTTCTTTCTCTCTCCCTGTCTCGCCCACTCTCTCTCTCTATCTCAGAGCAAATTGTGACGCAGCCTGTTAGGCGCAGTACACAACTCACAACAGTTCACAACTCACAATACAAATAATACAAATAATATTTGAATATTTATTAATAGCAATATATATTTAATAATAAATAATAAATTGTGTTGTTGCTGGTGGGGGGATGATATGGATAAATTTTAATCTATTAATTTAAAACAACTTTTCTGTATAGCCTTTATAAAGTGATAAACTGCATCGTTTTCTGTACAAAAATCTTAAATTTCTGTATTTAAATCGTGCAGAAATTTTACTTCTAAAAGCATTTCTTTTATAAATCAGTCGATTCATTTTTTATATCGACACGCACGCGCTTTTTGCATGAATGCACTGACTCATTGATGTTTTTACGTCATACTTAAAATGAAATATCAGATGTAGCCATAAAAGTGGATGACAATGTCCATGAAAGTGCACTTTTTGACAAGTAGCGCCCTGAATTAAAGCTGTTTTGCGTTGGTTTTGACTCAGACTTGAACTTTCTATGAATCATCTGGCAGCTTTATTTCACGTTTCAGTCTCACTTGTTTGCGAGGTTCAGTCTAACCTTTTTGACCACTAAACCGAGATGGGACAAACGTGTCGCGGTGCACTATGGACCTGAAAACTTAAGTTATTAGTGATGAAGCCACCTATTTGTAAGGAATGAATCGCGAAGTGCAGAACGTGCTCTGGCACACGGCTGTATTCACAGGTGCCTGTTGGCACTAGAAACCAGAGCTCCCGCCAAATTTGACATGACCGCTCGTTATCCTGTAAACCTTACTGATTTCTCAAGTCTCAAGAAAAGAGCTTTTTCAACCCGTGAGTTTGCCAATTACTGAAACAGATCCAGGCGGGTGGGAGGACGGGTGATTTTAAAGGCTTCCATGCGGCCGTATCTCCTATTTTCTTTCCTGCTTTTTGCTAGTTTGGCCACATTTTTTTTCAGGTTTGGCCACATTTTTCCAATTTGACACCCGTGTTTGTCAGTTCCATAATTTGAACGGCTTCACCTCATTGGCGTGGCTGAATAGGAACATCAGTGGAAACCTTGAAATTTTTTCAGTGTTCTGTCATGTCTTTTTAAAATCAATTTTGGCTCAGAACTAGAAGGAGCTTCTAAAAATTAGTTATTAAGCTTTAAGTTCGCTGGGGTGCTTGACAGGCGCACCTTGTGTGTTCCCAGCAAACTCTTATTGTCTGGCTGAGATTTATAGAAAAATTCCTGAACATCCAGTCTCAAATTTATTTAGTTTTCTAACTTTTCTCTTCCGCAAAATCAATACCTGCGAGATGAGATGTTTAAGGAGGGCTGTGAACAAAACACGGCGCGATATGGTCAGAAACACCAAGTTCAGGGAAATGGTGTAAGCAACATCAGTCCATAAACACATTAACCAACAGACAGTCAAATGGTTTGGACACCTGACAGTTATGCCAATCCACCATCTTGTCCACCGAGCATACAAGACAAGACTGTCAGAGTTCAAGGCGAGAGAGGAAAACCACAGAAGACCTGGAGTAAGGGTGTGAAGGAGACCTTGAAAGCACACGACATCCCAGCTCTCGAAGCTTTTCAGCTCGCTGATGGCCGTCGGTTCTCTCTCCCAGGGACACCCGAGACGATAGAAGCGGATGGATGGAAAAGTAGGAGGAGAACTTTTCTGAATAGTTAAGAGCTTGAAGACAATATATTCCAGTGCTAGCATTTCCCAATTGAGAAGGATGACAACAGAGTGGGTAAAACGTCAGAGGTTCCACTGCGATTGCCATCCAAAAATGATCGTAGAAAACCAAAGACTCATGGACTGGGTGTGACCCCAGGTCCCAGAGAGACTAAAGAAGTTAAGGTCGGGAACATCTGTTTCTCCCGGGAATTTCAATGTTGTTTTCTTTCTTTCAACTATAATAAAATGTCCCAAATCTGTAAATTTCATTGCCCGTTAGGATGCACTATAAACGCTATTCAATTAATGCGGTAAATGTACTTTTAAAGAAACATACACACACGTTTAATGGAGAAAAACATTTATTTCGATTTTCTGTTAAAAGGGATTTCCCGATAATGAAGGAAAAATTATTGTTAACTATGTTAGCGACATCATTTCTAAAAATCTTCATGCACGCACATGGCATGCCTTCCACATTCTTCAATTTGCAGGTTATTTCAGTGTTTCTTCTTCCAGCCTTTCTTTGTTAAATGGATAATAGCTTTTTCTATCTCAAGTTCCGTGCTGGTTAAAGTGGGGTTTTAAAGGAACAAGTTGCTATAAACAGGGGCATTTAGCTATGTTTTAAAGCGATTCGCTGGCTGGCTCACATAATGTGAGGACTGAAGCCATAGAGTTAATAATGTGTCATGACTGAAACATAAGATTACCCCTCTCTGGCTTCCGATGACACGTTTAACCATCAAACCGCTGTTACAAGTAATAATTTACGCCTTTAGAAACTCCACATTTGATTGGCTTCACATTTTAGAGTTCAGACCAAGTCACTGAACCTCAGAGGGACGATATATGTGGGGTGTCAAAAAAAATGTGTACAAAAATTAACTGCCTAATTTTGTTTGCCACTCTGTTGAACTGCGCTGTCATCAATGTCTGGCCCAAAATGACCATCGGTGCGATACGTGCGATAACGCAGATAATTACACGGCAGCTGCTGTCCTCTTTAATTTGAGTTATAAATCTCTGATGTATCTTAATTCACTCTGTAGTAATAAATATTCAAAGTGTACATTTAATACAAAAATGCAGAACGCATTCTGAAAAGAGAGATTGTTTGTGAACCTATTTACTGACACAAATCTGACACTGTCTTTGTTTGTACGCCGAGTGTCGGCGTGAAGGGCAGTTCTTTACGAATAACCAGGTACACTATGTATTTTTGATGATTACATCAGTGACTCAAATCACAAAACATCTTGCCAGTTTGCCTTTCAGTTGTTTGCCCACTTTTTGTTATAATGGTAATAATTAGCTTTTATAATGCTCAAATCCACACACAAAAAAATGATGTGCTTTAAGGCGCTGAACTTAATTAGAAGTAAGATTACGATAACATCAATTCGCCAAGCTCCCTCTCCACAGACAGTAACAAAACTTAACCTATTCTCATCCTCAAACCTGTGAGACCAAGAGGCACATCATTCAGTTTCAAAGAAAACAGCCCTAAACAATTCAGTTTTGGGACTATTTGTAAATCTGATGACGCTCTCACTTTTTCAGGTGTCAACGCTGATGTTGTTCCACAATTTACGCCCACAAATAGAAAAAGCATCTTCAGTAAGCGAAATTTCAGGATTTTGTTAAGTTCAATTGGGTAGACGGCCATGCGAGACCGAGAAAAGATCTAACAAAATGCACATACACGTCATCGTTTATAGCTGTTAAAGCGTTAATACATGCTCCTTCAGTTCCACATCAATCTGGACATGACATGCTGGAGGTACTAACTCATGTTGTGCTCCTATGTAAATGGCCTCACTGCTTGTGGTGACGTACATGTATCCTGCTGTTCCACATATAAGAGAACATTAGGAGAAGTGTAAATCCCGGGACGTTACGTGAAATCTAACAGCAGACCACGCACACTGTCTGAACCTATCTTAAGGTTGGTTCAGAGAGTTCAGACATCACGCAGTCGCACGCCCACATTGCTGTACTTACTTCCGGCCCCTGAGACACGAAAAACCAATTGTCTAACCAGATGATGCGAGAATTTTTCTATTACTCACGACAGAACTCCGTCAAAACGTGGAGGATTTTCTTACGACTGACCAACCAAAAATGTTGTTAAAACATAAAAAATTCTGGAATCTTAGTCCTCTGTAAGGTTGATTAGTTTGGATCTAGCTCGCACAAGAACTTTGATTTATAAACTGGTTGTGTGTCCAAAAATGGAAATTCAGGAAATGTTTTGATTTTAAAAGAGGACCAGAGTGTGATCTCCTTGTCATGTTGATAGTGTGATCTCTTTGTCATGTTGATAGTGTGATCTCCTTGTCATGTTGATAGTGTGATCTCTTTGTCATGTTGATAGTGTGATCTCCTTGTCATGTTGATAGTGCGATCTCCTTGTCATGTTGACACGATTTGATCCAAAACACAACACGGAAGAGAAATTCAGCAAACCGATTTGTAGACTGATTGTATAGCTACATTACCATTTTCCATTGTAGAATGAAATGAAATTTACTTTGTTGTTGTAACGATTGGTGACCACACACATTAACGAAAGCTTCAAGATTTAGAAATGTTGCTTTACAAAACGGATGTCTCCAAATTTCAGAGAGCGACACCCCCCCCCCACCCCTTTTTGTTTCCTTTCTAGTTCGAATAACAAAAATAGGACGTTACATCAATGAAACTAAATTATTTTGTCCAAGTTTTTTTTTTTTTAAGTCTTCGAGTTACTTTTCTTGGAATTCTTGGGAATTCTAGTCCCATTTTCCCGGAATGCGTATATTCTGGCCTTCGATTATTGGTTGCGCTCTGCATAATTTTTTCTATCGTTCACTTCCGGTATGAACGTGTTACAGTACTTCTGAGGCATGTTCTAGCTAATTTTCCCAATGACGGTGGCTTGCTAATTTTGTCACCAGTTTTTATCAGTCATAACGTGTTGGTGACCAGATTTGCTTCACGTACCATAATCTCCAGGTGTCTGAGTCTCTTTTCTGCGAAACTGTTGTTAGCATGGAGCGAAAAATAGGTCAATGCGGTAAACAATATCCGTTTGTGCATTTCCACGGGGCGTAGTAGCTTACAAACGGTTTTAAATAGTTTCAATCAGCCCAAAAATATGAACAAACCACAGTAAACAGACATGCACACTGTCTTTGGTCAAGGCGGTCTCTTTCAATTCTTCAATTCTTCAAATTCTTCTTTACCGCAGAGACCTAGTTTGGCGATTTGGCGGTAGTGAGATCTCTCTATACATCTGTACTCTCTGGTAACGGGGACTGAGATATTTCAAGGGTTGTTCTTGCTGCCTTCATTTCTTTCTTTTTATTTTTTTTCTTTTACAAGTAACTGCTTGTGATCATCAGTTTTGTTCTTCAACATGTACCTCCTGCATTTCTTAAACATTATATCACAGTGCATTCTTATTTTCGTTGACGGTTGTCTTTATATTTTCCTTTTGTCGTCACGGCTGGTATCTCTAGCATTCATTTTATTTATCCAGTAAATGATTTTATGTCAAGTGCCACTTTTTTTAAATTATTTTTTATCTTTAATTATAAATATGGTACGAAGATGAGCTCAGTCCTTAGGTTTTCTTCTAGAGCCGCATATTAAATCAGAAAAAAGACTGTCGAATGTCAAGATCATTCCCTTTCAGGAGAAACAAAAGTTTGTTTTATTTCTGTTGTATGTGAGCCCTACAGAGGTCATTATTTCTTTCATACTGATTCCTAAATATATGAAGCAGCTACCATTGGCGAGTAAAAAGCTACAACATATCAGATTTTCAATTTTTGGAAAATTTGACTTACGACGGTTTACCAGGGTGTCGAGGAAAATGTCGAAGAGATATACTGTCAAGACAGACGCGTTAGGGCTATTCCTGGGATATATTCATTTGTCTGTGATCTCCCACGTAAACATCATTCATGTCTCAGCTCTTCCATCCATGTAACATTTTGTAGGGCTGTGCTAGAATAGATCTCGAAGAAAAATAGAAACTGCCCAAAAATACGTGTCCTCGTCGTTGGGGAATTGAAAAAAAAAATGTCGCGCTTATGTGTTTAGCCACAATGCGCTATTTCGAGACGAAGGGTAAAAACTCACCAAGAGATAGACTAAATGTTGAGATATGGCATGGCGTTAATGATGGGAAATTGACGGAGGCGGGGAAATCATGTAGATTCCTCGGGGGGGGGGGGTATTGGGCTGATTTGGGTGGAAGTTTGTCTTCAGCGATAAAGGGGAACAGATAGATAGATAGACAGACAGGCAGATAGCAGATAGATAGATAGATAGATAGATAGATAGATAGATAGATAGATAGATAGATAGATAGATAGATAGATAGATAGATAGATAGATAGATAGATAGATAGATAGATAGATAGATAGATAGATAGATAGATAGATAGATAGATAGATTTATTTCCTGCCTTTTGCCGTCCTTCTTTTTTCTTTTGCTTCATCTTTCTTTCTACTCTTTCCCCAAGCATCTGTTGCATTCTCCAGTGTGAGGAAACTATTGTTATAAGAACGTACGCCCCCCCCCAAGCGTTTTGCGCTAGGGGCGCATATCACTAACCCGGTCCTTATCCTCGATCCTAATTCTTGTCGAATCCCTACCCCTGCCCCCTACCTTCCACTAATAATAATTTTAAACAAAAATAGGAGGAAAACAAAAAGAAAATATGAAAGAATAATTAATTAAGGCTGTTGTTAGAGAGTATTTCAGGAGGAGCTCTCTAGCTCTGGAGTCACAAAAAGGCTTTAAAATACGTACCCCTAGCGCAAAAAAACTTGGGGGACGTACGTGCTTGTAACAACATTCGCGAGGAAATGCCTGTCTCGAAAAACAACAACAACAGCAACAACAAAAAACTCTGAGTGTCTGGATAACCAACGAAATAAAAAAGTGATAAAAAAAACAAATCAACTATGAATAACAATGGAGGATGAGTGACGCAATGGGCTGTCGGGAGTGACGGAATGCAGCTGATGGGAAAAGGGAGAAATGCTATAAAAAGAATTAAGATGAAGATCCCCGGTCGCTGCCTTGACGGAAGAGGCCGTAATCTGCTTGACTTGTACGCGATCTGTCCGTGCACGAGACCAGTGGTCGCGCCGGCGAGAACATTTGTTGAATCACGTACCTGGCAACTCTTGCCAGTGATTCTTGAAGTGTGAGTCGTGGAGCTGTCGCCAGTGGGTCAGCAACCCACCCAGAGACGTGTATTATCATACTATTTTCTGATCCTAAAATATGTTATTTATTTTTATTTGTTGATTTTCTATATTTTGTGTGTATATGAGTAAAAAAAAAGTGGGGAATCGACTGCCGGTGATTCTTGAAGTGTGAGTCGTGGAACTGTCGCCAGTGGGTCAGCAACCGAGGGACGGCGTCGTGCCTTATCATACTATTTTCTGATCCTAAAATATATTTATTTTTATTTGTTGATTTTCTTTGTGTGTGTGTATGTGTGTGTGAGTGAGTAAAAAAGTGGGGAATCGAAAATCATGAGCACCAAATGCAAAGTTCATACTTTTGAGGAAGATGTCGTGTTTTTTTTTTTTTCTGCAGTTAGATGTATTATGTGATTTTCACCGACGTGTGTGTGTGTGTGTTTGTGTGTGTGTCTGTGTGTGTGTTACAAAGAATTTGGCACAATTTTGAAGCTGTTGGTGGTGTTCGATACTGACTTTCACGAACACGATCACGAATCCCTTAGACTAGAGGTCCGTCGGGCCACTTCTGATGACTTTGCAACAGGCCCTCTCCATTCCTCTCGGTTTTCAGCTTTTCTGAGCGTCTCTCTGAGTTCCATGCTCGTCCATTCTCTGATGTTGTCTTCCTATCTCTTCTTTTGTCTGCCTGTTCTTCTTCATCCCTGGACTGTGCCCTGCAAGATGGTCTTGGCAAGGCCTGTGGAACAGGTGACGTGTTCATACCAATTCAGTTTGCGTTTTCTGACCAGTTTGAAGAGCCACAAATCGCTAATTAGTTAAAAATCACTTCTCAGTATGTTTTGATTTTCAACTCCTTAACTGTTATCGAAGTCCTAAAGGAGTTAAAATATGATTTATATCTTTTATTGGTCCTAAGCTACCCGTAACAACCAAGAGACAAATACAAAGAGTGTTGCTATGCATTGAGTCTAATAGGCTGCTTAAGCTGTGATTTCATGTGTACGGAAACGGCGACGGAATCCGCAACGGAAACGTGAGAAACCCTTCAAGTATTGAAATAGAAGGAATGTTTTCGTGTGAACGGAATCGCCATTTCCATACAAGGAATCTTTTCTAACTGGTCTTGTCTACAGCATCCGCTCCGCTATTTTTAAGGAAAATGATGTATGAAAAACTCTCCTTGTCTCTATAGCCGTGAGGAGCGGAGCGGGACGGATGCCGTGGACACGTATACAGAGGCAAAGAGTGTTTTACGTTTTCACGCGTCATTTTCCGTAACAGCGGAGCGGAGCGGCTGCTGTGGACAAGTCCACTTACTAATCCTTGATGGCTTTTTGGCGTTTCAGTTGCTGTTTCTGCTGCTGTTTCCGTACACATGAAAACACAGCTTTTTGATATCCTAACAGCAAGGTTAGCAGCCTACTAGGTTTAGCAACTGTTTTTTTATAGCCCAAAATATTTATGAATGCTATAACGTTCGTGGGCGGGGTGAGTCACGTCTGATAAGTCAGGGCTCAGGGCTGTTAGACGAGTCATCGAAGATACTGCGTCTTGGGGGTCATGATAGAAAACGTTTGAGAAACGCTGTCTGGCGGAATTTCACCAGCGTCGGAAGAGAACAAGAAAATGGTCACAATCAGACCAGATTGTGAATGTTTTTGTTCTTTTCGTGGTTGTTGTTGATGTTATTATTTTGTTGCTGTTGACATGTTGGTTGCCGCTGCAGCTGTCGTCAAAGGGTGTTTATTTTGATTTTTCAAGAGCTCTGTTGGGTCACCGTGGATCGTTTCCAGATCTCTGTTTTCCTGGACAGTACAACTTCAATATGGTAATGGAAGATTGGGTAGCGCGTTCACCCCGGTAGACCGAATCTTGGGTTTGGTTTCTCTTTTAAAGGCCATTTATTTTTGCCTTCGAATATCTCTCTCTCTCTCTTTCTCACTGCCTGCCTGTCTCTTCTCTCTCTCTCTCTCTCTACTTTTCCACTTCTCTTCGCTCTCCCCTCCTCCACTCTTAAATTTTTCTTTTTCTCTGCATGTCTTTAGAATCATTTGAGATTTGTTCCGGTGAATTTTGATCACCCGTTGCACGACCATACATACAATTCCAGATTTCTGAAAATGAGTCCATGCTCCCAAGTGGGTCTGTGCTGAGACTTTGGGCTGGCGTTCTATTGATGTTCTGACCAGTTACGATCCGAAACAATCATTGTCCAGTGTCTGGGTGAGAGATCTGAACCCGAGAGACTGCATGGTAGGAATCTGCAACGTTTTTGAGTACAGAAATGTAGATTTAAATAGGATGCAGAAGGAAAGGAACCAGGCGTTTCACTCCTCCGTCTCCCCGTTACCCATTTCAGTGCAGATCTACAGCAGCCAAATCTGGCAAGCCTTACTCTCTTGTTGTCTTTCCAGTTTTTAAAGACCACAGACGAACAGACGAACCCAGTAACGTGCAAACAAATAGAAGAAAAGTGTGCTAGAGTCAGAAACCCATTTGAAACACCTGGGATTGTCGTTATCGGAATTTCTGATGTGTTATGGAAAAAGGTCGTAATCCCCAAATCAAACTTTTAAAGGGGACGGAAAAGACCAATTTGCTTTGCAGTCTGCTGTAGTCCTTGTTTACCGTATAAATCACTTTTTAACATCTTCTAGAATGAAATTCGCGCTAATATCTTTCTGTCTGGGTGAGTTACTGGGAATAGAAATGCAGGTCAGTCTCTCTCTCTCTCTCTCTCTCTCTCTCTCTCTCTATATATATATATATATATATATATATATATATATATATATCAGACTCCCTAAGCAAATCTTCTTCTCTGAGCTCTCCAATGGAACGAGGAATGTTGGGGCCCCAAAGAGACGTTACAAAGACACTCTCAAGCAATCACTGAAGGCCTTTGCCATTGATGTGAGTGAGTGGGAAAAGCTCTCGCTTGATCGTGCAAATTGGAGGGCGGCCCTTACCAGAGGCAGCAAAGCATGGGAAGCTGACAGAGTCCAGCAGGCTATCAAAAAAAGAGAACGGCGCAAGAAAAGGCCCAGTGGTACTGAACCAACGGAGCACTCTTGTCATTTATGCGGAAGGGTCTGCAGGGCAAAAATAGGACTTATCAGTCACATGAGAAGCCATAAGTCATGAAAGAACAGTCTTTCCATTCTGTCCTCTGTGTCCTTTAGTTCTCTTTATTGTCCATGTGTTGAAATTCTCAACAATTTCTGTTCTTTATTCCTCTGGTGTTGTTAAGGTCATCATCATACCTGATGGACGAACTATTATTATTATTATTATATATATATATATATATATAAATGAATAATAAATGAACAATTAAATAAAGAAATAATAAATAAATAAATAAATTACATTGAAATGCATCTAGGCAGAGATGAAGCAGAAATGTAAATATAATAATATAATATTGTAAATCGATAAGCCAATCAAAGGACTTCATATTTCAGACATTTTCAGTTTATTAAAAAGAATACAAAAAAAAAAAAGCAAAAAACAAAAAACAAAAACCCCCCAAAAATAAAAGAATTAGCCCATCCGCGCAAGACAAATCTTGCAAACTCCTTGAACCCATTAAAAACCGGAAGTTGGGACTTTTTTTTACAAAATACGGACGGGAAAAGTTGGCAATCATCATCATCATCATCATTGCCTTTCTCACCCTGGGCAATGCTGGACTATAAAACACGGTGATAAAAATTGTCATTTGCTGAACACAATATGGTTAGTTACTCACAATATTTTATTTGGCAGTTGCAAAGTACCTTATCTTTCAGGAATTTTCTGTGAAAACCGTATGTTTCTAGGTTCTGTGGTTGTCTTGGATCGAGTCTGCAACGGCTTTTGACAATGAGCTAAAGAAGATAATTATCTGTTGCAGCTACCATTGTAACTAAAGTGCGGGTATATTTTTGTGCACAAGCTGGATACCAAGAGATATTTATACAACGAATATACTTTTTAAATGGGCCTAATATATCTAAAGATTTTACCCTGGTTTAGCCTCAGAGGAATGACGTCAAGTCGCCTAGTGCAGTTGAGGAATCGTCATTATAGACGAATCAACTGTAAAAGAAGAAGAAGAAGAAGAGTTCTCGACATAAGTACTACAGCTCTTTCATATTTATATGACACTGAATAGGCAGAATGCGCATATCCACCATCTTGTCTGTCCGGACCCACTTAAGGCGTCGCGAACCAATCGGCGGCAAGTTCACTACAGTAGACAATGACACGGGTATATACGCACATGGAGACGTTCGGTCAATTTTTTCACTTCCGTTCTCTTGTTTACACGGATGGTAGGGAATCGGACCAGTTTGGATACATCCTTTCCACCCCTGTCACAACAGTCAACTGCAATGCAACCAGCAGGCATTTTAACTGCTTAGACACATGTCGAAGTTACACTCATCAGCTGATCCACCGGCCATCTTGTTTGGCGGAAGTACAAAACAAAAACTTTGTTTTTCATGCGTCATGCGCATTCTACCTATAGGGAGGCCTCGGGCAATGGTAACCAATATAAAATTGTCAAGAGACTTCAGACAAACGGGGGGACTCGCTGGTTTAGAGGCAAGGTGCTCGCCTCTCGTGCCAAAGGTAGCGGGTTCGATTCCCGGTCGGTGCAGGCATGTCGGGATTTTTTGTTTTGGGGGAGGGGGGGGAGGAGCGGGGCGGGGCGGGGCGGGGCGGGACTGGGGAATTCCTATCCCTGATCCTATGGTAGGTAGGGTCGAGCACCTAGTCTTCTTGGGTAAGGACGAAAAACTCGGGCACGTTGCACACGTGAAAGATACTTTGGCAGCTGAAAGTCGAGAAGAGCAGACCGAACAAGGCCGCAGCCCTGGGGCAAAATTCTACAAAAACGAATCCTTACCACGAAAAACACACAGAAACAAGATGCCGCGAGTCTCCTGAAATAAAGAACTAAAAAATCAGTAAAAATTGTCTGTGAAAGTAAGTAACGGCAGAGAGTATAGATATATAGGGATGGTTCACTATTGGTCGATTTGCACTGCTAGACACTGGAGGCTCTGCGAAACCGTTGTTAGCATGGAGCGAAAAGTAGGTCGCTGCGGTAAAGAATATTCGTTTGTGCATTTCCACGGGGCGTAGGAGCTTCCAAGCGGTTTTAAATAGTTTCAATCAGCCCCAAAATATGAACAAACCACAGTAAACAGATATGCACATTATCTTTGGTCAAGGCGGTCTCTTTCAATTCTTCAAATTCTTGTTTACCGCAGAGACCTAGTTTGGCGATTTGGCGGTAGTGAGATCTCTCTATACATCTGTACTCTCTGGTAACGGGGACTGAGATATTTCAAGGGTTGTTCTTGCTGCCTTCCTTTCTTTCTTTTTATTTTTAAGCCAGGACTCAAAGAACGGGTAAATTACGTCACATAATCCTATTATATCGAGGGAGGAAATCGCATTTTGCGGTGAGCGCTGGGAAAAATCGTGCAGCGCGGTCTTTGGGAGTGTTCCACCCGATTTACTTCCCTTGGCGTCTCTCGCATTTGGAGTTTAGAAAAAAGCTTTGGGGTATTGGTGAACTCGATGACATGACACGTACGGATGCTGCAGTGTGAGAAATAAATTTTTATATTGGAAGTTAAATATTATCACCCGCAAAATTACAACCAGTTTTGTTTTTTTTTCGAATTCGTGACCGCAAAATTGAATGGAGACCATCCAAAAAGTATGTATGCTGGGGGTTGGGGGAGGAGCCCTATGGAAAGCTACTTGGGGTGGGGGGGGGGTGGCTGGGTAAGTGCATATGCGCTTTTCAGTTATGGTACTGAATTAAAAAGTTTGGGTCTCATTTACTTTTGAAGAAAATTCTTTTTCCTCCAAATTCAGTTGCAGGACTATAATATATATAACAAAGCATGTAAAACGTATTTCTAATAAAACAGTCAAATAGTCCATGCACAATGTCCCCTTGAAGTTTAGGGACATAAAGTATTGTGGACAATTCAATATTCTAATGGTCAAATATCATGATAAAAACCACAGAAAAACTGTGGGGTCGCAGCAGGGCTATAAGCAAAGTCAAAATTGGGCAAAAGGAGGGGGAAGGAGGGGAGGGGGGGGGTAAATCGGCAAAGTCCAGCGTCCACACTTCATGGCTGTCCCCCATGTCATAAATCTGGCTGAGAACCTGATAACATTCCACGCCGAGGATCATAAATGTCACGAGTAACAGCGATGTACGGCTGGGCTGCTTGTTACAGCTGCAATCTGACGTCATGAAAGTCGGGGTTTTTTTTTTTTTGAACGTCCGAAGATGTTACTGTTATAATGCAAAATAATAATAATAATAATAATAATAATAATAATAATAATTGCTGCAATAATCTTGCAGATTTAAATAAATACTTTTTATTGTCTCCGGGCCGCAGATCTTATATAATACAAAAAACAACTCGCTGGATTTTTAACAAGACCTCCCGCCGCTGATACGGCTCGGATTTGCTTGAAATTTTGAAGGCGACTTTCGTTTCGACCGGCAGAGAGTCCTTTTTCACATTTGGAGACTTGATATGGTGGGGAAGCATTTCTTTGTGTTTGCTTTGTGTCGCCGATTTCGCCTTGGATGTTTTTGTTTTTTCACGAACGCATGCGCCCGTGACATCTTCACGTCCTGACATATTCTCGGTTCGCACCACTGCACACTGTGTACTACTGTCCTATCTATCTGATGATATATTAATGGCTGAGTTTTGGGGATGACCCTACTCATCTCGGAATCTTTTGTGCTGATTCTTTTCGGTCTGAAATTGTGTGTTTTTGGTTTTTTTTAGCCATTCGAAGAATGGGCAATTACTACAGTTACTAACTGATGAAATATTATAAAAACCACAGAAAAACTGTGGGGTCGCAGCAGGGCTATAAGCAATGTCAAAATCGGGCAAAAAGAAAAAAAGTTGTATGTAGCGAAACCCTGCCTCTCACCCTCTTATCCCCTCTATCATTTTCTACCTCCTTCTCTACTCTGATCTATGACCCATAATTTCCTTGCGAGAAAACCGAAGACCCAGGAATTTACCATAAAAATCTCCAGGGACACGATACTTTATGAGTCCCAGGATACGCCCCCAAGTCACGTGTACACATATATCTCGCAGCAAATAGGAAATGGTGGCCATGTTTATTTCCTGCAAATACTCACGCGGTGCGTTTTTTAACTTTGTGCAAAGTCTGGTATGACACGCTCCATCTTTTGTGTTGGCTCTTCTGTCCCCTGAGTCAACGTTTTCCAGGGTAGACCCAAGTCTGTAGTTTGCTTTTTGTAAACCGCGTAGTAGTGGAAAGTCTTGCCAAAAGCAAACCTTTTGTTACACGAGGTTTGCACAAAAACCCCACCCTGCACCCACGCGTTATCGCCCACGCGTGTACTTTAAGAATTCAGATATGATGACGATGGTTTCATGATTTTGCTAATAGGAAAAAAACCAACAACAACGAAATCCCTTGCAGTTATGGACAAAACAAAAGGAAAAACAACAAATATCTCGACAAAAATTCATAACTAACAGCCCACTACAAGTTTTTTTGTTTTTGTTTTGAATCTCTAGAAAAGTCCGCAAGCTGATACTCATCAAAATGAAAAACACACACACGAAATGGAAAAACATTGGAGTTATTACAGTGGACCGTACCGCCTTTCTGGTCTCCTGCATTTGATATAAGGTGAACTTAGTTCTTGTTTGTTCCAATTGCACTTTTTGCACAGTCAAGAAATTCTGACATTAAACGTTTTCGGTTTTAGGATTTTGACAAAGAGTTAGAATAAGTCGGAACTGTGAAACACGCTGATAAGTGCCACCGGGCACTTTATACAAGTGTCAGACCTGAACCAAATGATAGCCTAAACTCCCTGGAAAGAAGGAAACAAGCTGTCCTTTTCCGCCTACGCACACAACATATAACTTTTAACGCCCACTTAAACAGAATTGACCCCCAGAAAGAACCCCTGTGCTCACTGTGCCCTTCAGCCCTACGAAACTGTATCGCACCTCCTTTTTGACTGCCCATCACTTCGTGATTTACGAACTACACTGCTACCAACCAACCCAGACTTTGAAAACACTCTATACTGTGGAACAAACCAACTCAACCAAACCTAAAAATTTTGTGTCATGGCAACAAGTCGAAGAGCACAAGCCAAAAAGACTGCTGGATCGGAAAAGTAAAGTAAAGTAAGCAAGTGTCAGAGTGTGCAGTTGTTATACCTCTTCCACATTCTAAACGTCTCCAGTTTTTCAGAAAATGGGGGTAGAACAAACAAGAACTGAGGTTGCGACAGGTTATCTGTTGTTCTGTTTTCCTTCTATTGCTATAAGGCGAACATTCTACCAATCGCCCACTCCCATATGGCTCCACAAATGCACCTTTTAATTCTTTCCCTTTCTGTTCTTTTGTTCCTTTTCTTTCAGGCTGCAAACATTTTCCTATTAAACATGAAGCTCAAAAGATCGTTTTGCATGAAGCAGATTTTGTGCATAGTTATCTGCCTTCACGCGTGGTCTTGCACAAGCCGGGCGTACTATTCATTCCATCGTGTGATTTTGTTTTCTACATGCAGATTGTATGTGAATTAAGGGGCCGCGCGCACTATCCCGTTTCGCCTGCTGCACGGCGTTCAAACGCAGTTTTTTGTTTGTTTGCTTGGCAAAAAGTTTACCGTGCTGCACGCCACGCGAAAGATTGCTTGCATTGAACGGGCGGTTAATTTTACCATAGTGCGCGCGGGGCAATACGTGCGTATTTCTTGCCCCTTGGAAATGCCCAGAATGAAATACGCACTCCTTCTGCACCTGCAGTTTCGGTGCGTAATATAATACGTACGTAAAACGCACCAAAACTGGGACCATGAAAATGAACCTTAAGTGGTCTTGTGCACAGCATCCGCTCTGCTTCGCTATTCTACGGAAGATGACGTATGAAGAAGTATAACACCCTTTGCCTCTGAATACTTGTCCACAGCATCCTCACTGCTATAGGGGCAAAGAGTGTGTTACTGTTCTATACGCCATTTTCCGGCAAAAATAGCGAAGCGGAGTGGATGCTGTGGACAAGACACGGACTAATAATATACCCAGACTGGGTGATCCCATTGTGTGACGTCACAAAACAGCGAAAAGGTCCGCCATTTTAGGCTTACGGTTGCGACGGACGCTTCAGCATAGCTACAATGCAGCGGTCGCTAAAAGTCCATACGGTCATCATTTATAACAATTAAAAAAATGCAGATGTAGACAGTAAAATGAAAGGATAGGCAAGTTATTGCATTATCAATACATGTACAACCAATCTTGACAAATAAAAAGAAATTTCTATTGCAGATAGAACTAGAATGGGAATTTCCCGAGCGGCGGCCAAGTCGGTTATACGGTCGCCGCTCGGGAAATTCCGTAAAAAACGGCACAGCCCGAAGCTCGTGTTTCCAGTCTGGTTAATTTATTAGTCTGTGGGACAAGCATGTTTTTATCCATGGACTTCATTCATTGAATTTCACCTGTTGTTTTCTGTTCCCCTAGGCAGACCTGGCTAAAGACGCCGCTCTCACCGTAGAACCGTTGCCGGGAGGTTACCTGAACCACGTTGTTAGGGTTAAATCTTCAGATGGCTCCAAAAGCTGCGTTGTCAAAGTTTACCTTAACCACGTGAAGGTGAGAATATATTCTGATTTTCGTTTTCTGTTCTTTTGAATTTATATTGCACCGTATTTTTACTGTCTATATTTGTTTCTTTAAATCCTTGTGCCATTTACCATTCTGATGCATATTTTTATTCTCCATTTTTTTTTCACAATCTTTATGTTAAGTCTATTTAATAGCTGTATAGACACTTTTCACTTCCGCGTTACGGTTGTTTGCGGGGAGCCGCACGGCTTCGAAAAGCACCGTGTAGGTTAAAAACATGCACTTGCCTTAGTGATGGCATCTGAATATGTGCACAGTCAAAGCAAAGATGCATTTTTATGCCAGAACCAGCACGTAACGGGTTTGTACAGTTGGGTGCCCAACAAGAGGATGGCATCTTTCGACTGTTGTCCACCGCTTTCTGCCCTACATGTGGGGCACGCCGCCATTTTGTTTGCAAATCACATGATATGGAGGACGGTAGATGAAAAGGGTCTATATGTGTGCAGGTTTATCTATACAAAAAAAATGTAAGAAAACCCCTTTGTTCCCTATGGACTCAAAAACTACGGGACGTATTGAACTGAAATTTGGCACACACAATTGTACGATACTGACCAGTGTTCCTATGTACATAGGCATAAAAAAGCTTATGGGATTCGTGAGTTATTCCAATAATGCGATAAGAATGGAACAATAAATTTGCGAGAGCGTTTGATCCGAATTGTACGTTCGTTAACCTATGACCTCTTTCTTTGTTAATCGCTTTTCCACTTCCGGCCCCAGAATTCGATTCATAATCACAGTAGTGTCTGTGAGAGCTAGATCTAGCATGCACTGATGCAGCATGCCCCCTAAAAAACGTACTATCGGTAGGCATACAAGTCTCAAATCGCTGTAGTTTTTTTTATTGGAAATTTATTGTTTCGCCATCATTCAGATCTATTTCGAGTCATGGTTCGCCATTTTAAGGTTTCGTTATCATTACCTGCGATGTGTTCACTATCAAACACACTAACCCGTGCGCAAATCATGCAGTTGTACGGGATGCGCAGGGTGTCAACTCACAAAGGCAGAGCAGTAAGACTTATTTAAAAACAAACAAACAAAAATAAAATAAACAAATAGGAACAGGCCAGATGAAGCAGGTCCATAATAACCACCCAGAACTGAAACCAATATTCAAACCGATTTATCCCCGGCAGGGCCGGGGACCTCAGCTAGTTTGTATATGTATTTATAACAATAATGGCAATGCAGTATATTTGTACAGCGCCTGTCTCCACAAACTGAACCCAAAGAGCTTTACAATGAAATAAAATATTGTAACAACTCTCTCCGTCCTTTAAATATTTTGGTAATAATAATAATAAATAATAATAAATAGAATTTCTATAGCGCATTTCTAATAAAATTATTACTCAATGCGCTGTACATTGCATCAATAATTCATGCATACACTTTCCAAATCTCATACTAAAACACGCACTCTCATCCATACAAACTTTCAGTTTCACACACGTAGACGCTATGTGGTAACTAGTGCTAACCATACAATATCAGTATTCTTTATCAAAGGCTCCTCCCCCCCCCCCCCCATAGGCCCCTCTCTGTACTAGGATCCGTTCCCTCAAAAGGATACCCCCCCTCTCCCCTCCACTGGTTCCCTCGGGTTTCCTCTTTCCTTGGGTCCCCTCTCCTGCAAAGGGTCCCCTCCCTACTAGGATCTCCTCCCCCCCTCCCCCCACGTGCCTCCAGGGAGTCTAGTCTCCCTCAAAATCATAGACCCATGCACACTGACCCACCCTCCGTTTTGTCCTGGCTATAGTTTGGAGAACATTCCCAGGCTGCAGCGTGATGAAATATAAAATGCAATCAGCGCTGTATCTGTCAGGAAACGTAACTGGTATCGTCACGTTAATCTGGCCCCAGGAATTAAAACAAAAACAACTGCAACAGCAACAACAACTTAAAACCACAACAAACTTGGCTTTCAGCCAGACAGACACAATACAACGAAAAAAAAAAAGTTGTTTTTAGTTTCAGGACACAGAACTCCCGCTTTGGTCCCTAGACACTTTATCACAAATGCTGGGGATTAAATTTCCCACTCTATCAAATCCAAACTGTGGTTGGACCATGGAATGGTTTAGTTCCAAAAATGGCAGTACAGATTAATTGCTAAGCGTGCTTTAAGCTCTGGCTGGATTTATAAAGAGCTTAAATTTATTCCATCCACCCATCCATTTATCCATCCTTCCATCTATCCAATCATCCATCCATCCATCACCCATCCATTCATTCATCCATCTATCCAATTATCCATCCATCCATCCACCCATCCATCACCCATCCATTCATTCATCCATCTAACCATCCATCCATCCATTCATCCATCCGTTCACCCATCCATCCATCAATCCGTCCACCCATCTAGCTATCCACCCTTCTGTCCACCCATCCATCCATTCATCCAACCAACCATCCATCCATCCACCCATCCATCCATCCATCCATCCATCCAACCATCCATCCATTCATCCATCCACCCATCCATCCAACCATCCACCCCTTCACCCATCCATCCATCTATCCGTCCATCCATCCATCCTTCCATCCAACCAACCAACCATCCATCCATCCACCCATCCACCCATCCATCCATCCATCCATCCTTCCATCCATCCATCCATCCATTAATCCACCCATCCGTCCAACCAACAATCCATCCATCCATCCATCCACCCATCCGTCCAACCAACAATCCATCCATCCATCCATCCACCCATCCATCCATCCATCCATCCTTCCATCCATCCATCCATCCACCCACCCATCCGTCCAACCAACCAACCATCCATCCATCCATCCATCCATCCATCCATCCATCCATCCATCAATTAATGAGTCAATCAATCAATGAACGATTAAAATCAATCAGCCTCCTTACAGGAATGTGGGGCACTGATTAATTTCTCTTTTGTTGAAACAATGTTGTACAGAATTGGAATCCATGACTGTCCTTGACAAACATACTTAATAAAATAAATATGGTACTTGAGATGGCCTGGCTTGTGGGGGATAATCATAGACGTCGGCCATCTTGTGTCCTTGTTTTCTGTTCCCATGACAACATACATCCAAAAGGAAATCCTGCCTCGGCTTTTATAGCTTTTCATAGCTTAGCATCTTCATATTACATAATGCTTTAGCTGTTGAGTGGGAAATGACGTTGTGTGCGGGAACTGGTTGGAAAGTGGCAGGGGCGATGTAGCTTTTAGATTGGCGATTTTGTATTGAGAACTTGCGTTTTTGTCGCTTCATGTCGTTGTCGATACGCCCCTGACTGCTCTTGTCTACAGCGTCCTCTCCGCTGTTTTTATGGATAATGACGTAAAGCACTTTTTGCCTCTGTATAACTGTCCATAGAATCCGTTCCGCCCCGCTCCTCACCGCTGTAGAGGCAAAGAGAGTTTTTGATATGTCGTTGTCCGTAAAAATAGCGGAGCGGCTGCTATGGACAAGAGCTGTAATACTATTGCTTGTCCACAAACATACAAGTTCAATCTGAATTCAGATAATATAAGATGGGATAAGATCTGATAAGATAAGAATCACTTCATTGTGCAATGAAAGGAGATCCATTTCCACAAGACTGTTTAAGAGCACATGATACACACATCTTGCGTACAGAGCTCAAGAACAGACATAACACGTGAAGAAACGTAACTTGGAACCTTCATAAAATATAGCAAACATCTAGCTAGATTGCGTTGTTGAGGCGAATTACAGGTGGTAACAACGAGCTTCGATATTATATGAAGGCTGTTGCTATAACTATAAGTGCGTATGCAAACCAAGCGTTTTGCTCTAGTGGGGTATACGTGTACGTATCTATTTCTAACGCTATCCTTATCCTCAACTCTAAATCTTATCGAATCCCTAACCCTATCCTTATCCTTTCAAACAAAAACAGCAGGAGGAAAACAAAAGGGGGGTGCGTATTTGTAACAACATTCTATATAGGCCTACATGTGATTGGAAGCTACATCATACTTTGCTGAGGCAACGCGCAAGTTATAAAAACGGTTATTAATAATAAATTCACGCTTGAAGGGTTTCCATAGTGAACCTTTGTTTCCCCGTGCACGTTGTGGTGAGTGTGCTGATGTCGTCAGCAAATCTTGCTGGACACTCGTGGTGTGTCACAGTGCAGTCATTATGTCCTTGTTATTGATGGCACTGGTGGCGTTGGTGGTGATAATGTCGCTTTGTTGCCGTTTCATGCAGTTGTTGCTGCTGCAGGCGTTGTCAATGCTTTGGTTTTATTGTTTTTGTGCATAATATTCCATCTCATGGGAAATTGGATCTTTTAATAGCGGTGTTTTGCCAAATGAAAGGCATCAATACATGTTTATTAGAATGACAAACGAGCTGATAGTTTAGACAACACCGTGGACAGGCAGACAGAAAGATCTCTAAATACAGAAAGTAACTAGACAGGCAACGGTAGATAAATATATAGACAGATAGATAGACAGAGACAGACAGAAAGGGAGGCAGGCAACTGGGCAGATAGATAGATAGGTAGATAGATAGATAGACAGACAGACAAATAGATAGATAGATAGATAGATAGATAGATAGATAGATAGATAGATAGATAGATAGATAGATAGACAGACAGACAGATAAATAGATAGATAGATAGATAGATAGATAGATAGATAGATAGATAGACAGACAGACAGACATACAAATAGATAGATAGACAGACAGACAGACAGACAGACAGACAGACAGACAGACAGACAGACAGACAGACAGACAGACAGACAGACAGACAGACAGACAGACAGACAGACAGACAGACAGACAGACAGACAGACAGACAGACAGACAGACAGACAGACAGACAGACAGACAGACAGACAGACAGACAGACAGACAGACAGACAGACAGACAGACAGACAGATAGATAGATAGATAGATAGATAGATAGATAGATAGATAGATAGATAGATAGATAGATAGATAGATAGATAGATAGATAGATAGATAGATAGATAGATAGATAAATAGATAGATAGATAGATAGATAGATAGATAGATAGATAGATAGATAGATAGATAGATAGATAGATAGATAGATAGATACTGTGTTCAATAACCAAGTCTCTGGTGTAACACTATAATACCAGCACTCTGCACTGACGAGCCTACAGCTCGCTACATCTGGGTTTCTAGTAATTTCTAGTACAGTTGTCGCCCGATTATAGAACGTTGCTTAGAGCTTTACGTAGCTTTTATTAAAATTCTGTTTTCACTGATATAGACCCAGGCAATACTCATGACTCAGTGGCGTGGCTGGAGGTGGGTGGGGTGGGGGTTGGGGGGGGGGGGTGACACAGGGGCTGTTGCCCCGAGAGCAAAATTCTTAGAGGAGTAAAATTTCAAAAGAAAAAGAAAATAGAAACCATAAATAATTTTAGCCCGCCCCCTCCCCCTCACACACACACACACAATCTCCCAATGTTCGAACATTCTACAGTTTTCCAACATGACGGGGCAAATAAACGTTACCTAACGGTCCATGGATCAGGGGGGCATTACGTGCCTTACCCCGGGCGCTGGCACCCCACGCTACACCACTGCCATTACTACCTATCATAACAATCATACTAATATCAATGAGAACGAGGGTCTTTTATTATTTAAGTCACCACCACAGACTAATAAATTAACCACACTGGAAACACGAGCTTCGGGCTGTGTCGTTTTTTTACGGAATTTCCCGAGCGGCGACTGTATAACCAACATGGCCGCCGCTCGGGAAATTCCGATTCTAGTTCTATCTGCAGTAGAAATTTCTTTTTATTTGTCAAGATTGGTTGTACATGTGTTAATTTCTTGGTGCGGAACCAAACTTCCGCGTTCAGTAGGGGCGTCAAAATGGTATCATTCAAAACTGTAGCTATGCTGAAGCGTCGGTCGCTACCTTAAACCTGACATGGCGGATGGTTCATGACCTTTCGCTGTTTTGTGACGTCACACAATGGGATCAGCCAGTCTGGGTATTTTATTAGTCTGTGAGCCACCTGGCTTTGCTTCATTTACGTCATCAAAAGTTGTGATGTATCCCCGGCTCCCAGAGCCCGGCGGCTGAGCATGCATATTGGCAAAGTTTTTTGGCGCGTCGGCTGAACATTGGCTGCAATTTCAAAACAGGAAATGTGAAGCTCTTGAGAGAATGAAACATAATGGCTTTGTAACTTCCATTGCAGGACGAAATAGAATTTTAAATTTCTTAAGTAGCACAAGTTCTGTGACGCCAAGTGAAAAAAAGCCAACATTCCATTCTTATATTATAAAAAAAAAAGTGGCAGGAGTAATTCATTGTGGTACAATTTTGACCCTCATTTTGCTCGACGCTACAGCCTAAATGACAGTTTCAAAAAATAATTATAAAATTAATTTTCTTAAGTGTCAGCTAATTCAGCCCAATCGCTTTTACATCGACCGATTGTGTTGCTTCAAGTTTACGTATTTTTAAATAAAAAGTTGTAAAAATGTACAATACAATGATTTTTGTTTTGGCTCCCTGTAGTAAGCCCATCGCACGGGAAACGATGTATTAATACGTGTTCAGTTCGGTGCGGGCAATTTCCCTACCAGAAATGAGTGCGCTCTGGTGTGCACGAAATCTGTAGTAAGACTGTAGAATAATTATTGGAAGCTTTCTTGACCAAAAAGAGAGAGAGAGAGAGAGAGAGAGAGAGGGGGGGGGGCGGTGGGTTCACAGGTGTATCCCGGTAATGCCGGGAACTTCATCTACTTATAGAACAAAATAGTGGCGGGAGTAATTCATTGGGGTGCAATTTTGACCCCTTCTTTTGCTCAACGATACAGCCTAAACGACAGATTCAACAATGATAAAGTTAATTTTTCTAAGTGTCAACTAATCCATCTCAATAGCTTTTGTATCAACCGATTGTGTTGATTCAAGATTCAGATTATTTTTAAATAAAAAGTTGTAAAAATGTAAAATACAATGATCTTTGTTTTGGCTCCCTGTAGTAAGCCCATCGCACCGGAAACGATGTATTAATACGTGTTCAGTTCGGTGCGGGCAATTTTCCGCATCAGAAATGAATGCGTAGTGCTCTGGAGCACAGGGGATCTGTAGTGAGACTGTAGTATTATGGGAAGCTTTGTAGACCAAAAAAAGAGAGAGAGACAGAGATAGAACGGTGGGTTTATTCCGGATAGTGCCGGGAACTTCATCTAGTGTTTTAAAATTTGTTTTTGGTTCTTTATGTCCGTGTTTGTTTGTTTCTGCCACAGTTTCTCGGCCCTGAGGTCCCAATCGAACCAGACCGATGTCAACGTGAAAACGACGCCAGTCGCTACTTCCGATCGCTGGTGCCACACTGCTGTCCACTGCACTACTTCTGTGATGCTATAAATAACATAGGTCAGTATGAACCTCCGTCCTTCATTAGCCGGGCGGACTGTCAAGCCTCAAGGAATGGAATATAATAATCATTATGTCTGGGTGAAATCGATTCGATTCCTTCCGTCCACGTTTGATGAACTGTTTATTTGTTGTTGTTTTTCTGCGAATACGCGATTGAAAACATCCTGTAATTTGTTTGATACCAAAGAAAATGTAAAATACACATAAAGTTTAGATGAATCTTTTTAGAAAGATCCAGAACGAGGCTGTAATGTCTTTTTTCCCTTTTGTTTCATTCCTTGGGGTGTAGCGTTTGTTGAAAAGAAAAACAGTCACAGTTACATGGCGTGGCTTTATGCAGAATTATAAACATGCAACTTGTTGTCCTGTTGTAGTCGCCTCATAGTTTCGTATTTCTGTCGACTCTGCAATGTGCCCGTATCTAGAATGTGTGCGCATCTCTATTCATTCGTTTAGAATTTTAAATATTGCGAAGCAAGCGACTGCCACGGAACAAATTGGCATGTCCAGATTGATTCAGAACTGAAACCCTTTAAGAAAAGACCTATTAGACGACAGATTTACCTATGGAATCAGACGAAAATAATTTGAAAAGGGAGGCAGCAACTTTTGGCACTTTTTTCATGAAATACCACTCTTCAAAAACTGACGCAAACAAACTCTGGGACTGTATCAAGTTAAATTTGAACATGATCATGGAAAATGTCCCAACAAAAATGTCATCCACAAAAATTCACCAACCCTGGATAAATACTTTAACGAAAAGATTAGTTCGGAAAAAATATAAATGGTTAAAAAAAATGAAACAGTGCAACTCCGAACGAGTGAAAAACAAATATCTAGAAATTAAAAGATTGACACAGAAAGAATGCCGGAAAGCTCATAATAATTATATCCATGAGATGATAAGTGATTCATCTGATAACAGTAAAAAACTTTGGAGATATGTGAAAAGTAAAAATAAAGAAAACTTAGGAGTAGCCGCACTGAACGATGAGAGAGGGCACCCACAGCAAGATGCCCAAAAAAGAGCCAATATCTTAAATACTCAATTTTGTAAGGTCTTTTCCGACCCAGGGGGAGTCTTCTCGGGAGAGCTGAGTGATGCCAAACTGCCGGATATGGATGAAATATTTGTCACAGAAAATGGAGTACTGAAACTTTGGAAAACCTTAACGAAAATAAAGCTACAGGGCCTGATGGAATTACCGCCAAATTACTGAAACTCTGTGCCAAGGAAATTGCCCCTGTTTACACTTTGTTATTTAGAGCTTCAATTGAACAAGGAAAAATACCGGAAGACTGGAAAAAAGCAAATGTAGGACCCATTTTTAAGAAAGGAAATAGAGCTAGTCCTGAAAATTATAGACCAGTCTCCCTGACATCAATATCTTGTAAACTTTTAGAGCATATCTTGCATACCAGCATCATGAAGCATCTCGAGAAACACTCAGTTTTAACACATGTACAGCATGGTTTTAGAAAACACAGGTCGTGTGAGTCCCAGCTGGTCACAACTTGCAATGATTTTGTTAATAACTTGAATAACAACAGGCAGACTGATACCATCTTATTAGATTTCAGTAAAGCCTTCGATAAAGTGCACCATGCTAGTCTCTTGACTAAACTAAACCATTATGGAGTTAGAAACAGTACTTTGAAGTGGATTAAGTCTTTCTTAGAAAATAGAACACAGATAGTCGTCGTTGATGGAAAGTCATCCAACCCTGCAGCTGTTCTCTCGGGAGTACCCCAGGGTACTGTAATGGGCCCCTTACTATTCCTAGTTTATATTAACGATATGCCAAGTAAGATCTCTCCAGGCACTAAATTACGACTGTTTGCTGATGATAGCCTCCTCTATAGAACAATAAACTCAAAAGAAGATACGGAAATTTTACAGAAAGATCTAGACAGTCTACAAAAATGGGAGAGGGACTGGCGTATGGAATTCCACCCCAATAAATGCCAAGTCCTGAGAATTTCAAATAAAAAACACAACATCACCTCAGACTACTTTATACACGACGAAAAATTGAGCGAAACACATGAGGCTAAATATTGGGGAGTTACATTGGACAGAAAACTTACATGGAACCAACACATTAATAACACATGTAACAAAGCAAACGGTATACTAGCATTTCTAAAAGGGAACATCTCTAACTGCGATAGGAAAGTAAAAGAAAAATGCTATAACACCTTTGTGAGGCCCTCCCTAGAGTATGGCT
This sequence comes from Onchidella celtica, assembly GCA_963931925.1. Taxonomy (NCBI): domain Eukaryota; kingdom Metazoa; phylum Mollusca; class Gastropoda; order Systellommatophora; family Onchidiidae; genus Onchidella; species Onchidella celtica. The sequence goes on from OZ007568.1 coordinate 77,877,314, forward strand.
GCAGTGTCTGGGACCCCCACTGTCGAATAAACATAGACCAACTGGAAAGGGTCCAGAGGAGAGCTGCCCGCTTTGTGACAAATGACTATACTAGAAGTAGTAGTGTAAATAAAATGATGAGAGACCTCGAGTGGACACCATTAGAAGAGAGGAGAGCAAAAAACAAAGTAAAAATATTTTATAAAGGCAGGGAAGGAAATATCCATATCCCACTGAACCACCTCACCATTAATACCAGAGGCAACAGAAGGAATAATATAAAATATAACATCCCAAGCTCACGGATTAACAGCCATCTTTATTCTTTTTACCCTAATGTCATCAGGATGTGGAACAACCTCCCGGCAGAAGTCCAAACACTATCGTCTGCAACGACTTTCGACAATGAATTTAAGAACATTATTGTCCGTTGCAGCTACCATTGTAACTAAAGTGCGGGTTGTATTTCTGTGCACAATCTGGAAACCAAGAGATATTTATACCAGAGTTATATATACAAAAGACTTTATACAACTAATATATTTTTAAATGGTCTTAACATCTATGTAAGATTTTACCCTGTTTTTAGCCTCAGAGGAGCGACGTTGAGTCGCATATACTATAGTGCAGTTGGGGAATCGTCTAATAGTTATAGACGAACCAACTATAAAAGAAGAAGAAGAAGAAGATGTGCCCGCTTAGCCTTAAGTAAAAAAAACTGCATATTTGTTTCCAATAAAAAAATGTTTTATCTATAAAATCTGTTCTATTTATCTCACCATCAATAAAAGCAAAAGTGAACGTGTAAGTTTACCAGACTGTGCTTAGTAAAATTAGTAATGAAATGTTAGAAAATAATGACATTAACATTCGTTGTAAATATTACAATAGGAGCTCAAATTTAACATTGACACTCTGAAAAATGTGGCAACTTCATGAATTTTTAAGCCACTGATTTGCCAGATAGTCATCACTATGCACGCATGAATTTGTATTCTGACGTCGATATGTGTTACGTGTGTTGCCAGGTTGTCTACAAGATTTCCCCACGTACAAAGACTTAGGAGATGTCTTATTAACCCATTGTGATCACCATGCTGGAGCCAAACTAGCTGATACATTGGTCACTCTACACTCGTCGTCCTGCAGAGAGAAACTCAGTGAAGATGACTTCTGCAAGTTGCAAGAAAAGTTTAGGTAGGGATGGCCAGTTTTTTTTTCTTTTAAAGTAAACGTTGCTTAAAATTTGAACTCAAGTCTGGTGAACCCAAATAATCAAATTTTCAAAAAATAGTCACGAGATACCCATGTTTGACTAAATTAAGTTGAAATCAGTTTCATATTAGATGAAAATTATTTATTGATATTAAATCAATTCTTTAAATACGGTTAGTTAGATAATTAAAACACTTCGAATCATTTGTTGTTGTTTTTTTTAAGGGAAACAACAAGTATCAACCGTCTTTACCTCCCTTCAGTCATGTTTCCTGTTGTTTGGTTATTGTTGCTTTCCCATCTGCACAAACGTTCAATTTTTTGGACATTGATGTTACGCCTTATGTTTGCGTGGTTTCCGGTGTATAAATCTCTTGGCTACCGTTTTGCAGAGTTTTCCTTCTTACAATACAAGAGCAAATAAGTTGTATATCGCTCGAAGTGAGCGCTTCCGAAAAGTATATTAAGTTTTGACAAACTGTGCAAAGGCATTCACAATAAGATTACCCCGCGAGCTGATGACTGTCAGCTACTAATTCTCTGTCTGTCTTTCTTTCTATTTCTGTATTTTCTCTCTTCCTTTCTTTTCTTTCTCTCTCGATTTCTGTCTCTTTCTTTCTTTCTCTCTCCACTTCTCTTTCTTGCTTTCTTTCTTACTTTCTCCATTTCTCTCTCTTTCTCTCTCTCCCTTTCTCTCTTTCAGTTTCTGTCTCTGTGTATTCTCTTTAGTTTGCTTTGTATTTTTATTTTCATGTTTTATTTCTCACGCGGGGTTTTGCAACATACAACCTTTTCTTTTTGCCCAATTTTGACTTTGCTTATAGCCCTGCTGCGACCCCACAGTTTTTCTGTGGTTTTTATGATATTTCGCCTCTATGTCTGTCACAGAATTTTTTTCTCGGCAAGATTTAGCATGAATCATTTGATGTAAAACTGCCAATGGTGCAGCTGAACCAGGGTCCACAAAAAGGTGCCCCCACGATAAAATAATTAATGTATTTAATTTGCTGCCGTATAATAAGACATGGTTTTAAAAAAAAATTTAATGTATCAAAAAATTTCATTTCGAAAAATTTTATTTTATGGTAAATATTTGTTTATATTTTGAATTACATGTACAGTATGTTGGGGCACCAAAATCTTTGAAGTGTTTAGAGCCTCTAAAGGTCTTTATTCGGCCCTGCATTAGAGCGCATGTCCGAGTGTAATAAACCAGTAGATACGCCGATGGAACGATTGCTTAGCATGCAGTACCCTCAGGCGAATTTCGCTGTTATATTTCATTTTCCCCATGACTCAATTTTACTGTGAATCTTCTTCTGCCCAAATATAATTGATATTTGAATCAAAAAGTTGAAATTCAAAAAATTAGTTTCAAATATTCAACAACGACAACAACAACAAAATATGCAAAAATGAAAATACATTATCGCTAACATTTTTTTTTACTGATAAATCAGAAACGGTTCCAAATATGGTGGATTAGACGATAGATGACATGTTTCTAACAGGGAACACTGGTCAGTAAAGGATTTTTAATCTTCATTCTCCTCTTCATGTTTTCAGTGTTAAGCTGTGTTTTCATGTGTACGGAAATGCCGCTACCGTGCACATGGAAACACAGCCATCGTATTACCTTGACCATTACACGGGGGGGGGGGGGGGTGTGGGTCACATATCGAGGTCAGAATACAAATTCATGCGTGCATAGTGATGACTATCTGGCAAATCAGTGGCTTAAAAGTACATGAAGTTGCCACATTTTTCAGAGTGTCAATGTTAAATTTGAGAGACTGCGATCTCGTGATAACCCGAGCATGACATTATAAAGGAAAAAAGGCCTCCAGAGTAATACGAATAGTGAAAGGTATTTGACCGCTGAGCCTTCAATTCAACAAAATAATATATCGCATTACGCATGGACAGAAGTAAAGGTGTAAGTGAGCACATCTTAGATGGTCTTGAAGTTAGTATATTTTTAATACTTCCGTTGATTTTGAGTCACAACTGAGTTGAACAGAAGAAATTGACGAAATATCATAAAAACCATAGAAAAACTGTGGGGTCGCAGCAGGGCTATAAGCAATGTCAAACTTGGGCAAAATGAACATGTTGTGTGTAGCGAAGCCCCGCGTGAGAAATAAAACCCAAGCGATACAAAGCAAACTAAAGAGAAGACAGAAAATACACAAAATTTTCGGCTTTCGCCTTTGTCAAGTGAAAAAAAAATCGAACAATAAAAGATTTCAACAGGAAATGTGTAGAATCGAAGCGAAACAGGAACTTAACTGTGAGTTCTTGCTTCTTTAGCAGCACCAAAGCACGTCCATCTGCCAAATGCATGAAAGCTCGAGCTCGATTTTGACATTGAACAGCAGAAACTGCTTCGACATTTTGAGCTGGAAAATAAGAAAGGCGCATTTTCTTCTGGTAGAATTAAAAGTATGACAGGAAAGTTCGATCTGCGGCTCAGTTTGCGGCTCAGTTTACACATTTTCGATAGAAACTCAGCTTTAAACATCACATCAGTGTATTGCCAGAGTCAGAGGGGCCAACTCGTGATAAGAATAGCTGCGAGTGCTCCAAGCCTTATCAGTTACCAAATAATCGTGAGACAAACAGAAAAATCCTCTCAGACAAAACATTTTTTAAAATTGCTTTGCTTCCCTTATGTTACCCAAATTGTCATGTTAACCGCTCGGCAGCCCCGCCCCTCCCCCCCCCCCCCCCCATGCACTGCGGCCGAGGATGCCCAATCGCAAGGATTAGCTGTAATCAGAAAAAGAAGAGTTAAACCAGAGAGTATGTACATGTATAGAGAGGTTTCACTATTGGTCGATTTGCACTGCGAGACACGGGAGGCTCTGCGAAACCACTGTTGGCATGGAACGGAAAGTAGGTCGCTGCGGTAAACAATATCCGTTTGTGCAAAATCCACAGGGCGTAGGAGCTTACAATCGGCTCTAAATAGTTTCAATCAGCCCAAAAAATATGTACAAACCACAGTAAACAGATATGTACACTATCATTTGCGAAGAAAGTCTCTTTCTTCAATTTTTTGTTTACCGCAGCGACCTAGTTTCGCGATTTGGCGGGAGTGAGATCTCTCTCTTTTAAGAGCGAAATAAACGCCCTCGGAACTGCCGACGGAAGACGAAATAAAATGTCAAATTTCGTAGTAGTGCACAAGTTCTGTAACGTCAATCAGAGTTGCAAGTGCTCCAAGCTGTGCTGATCTCTAAATAACCGTAAAGCCAACAGGAAAATCCTTTCCGACAAGACACTTTAACATGTTACGACTAATCAGCCGCAATTTCGTAACACACTTGAGCTTTCATCCAGGCGAGAATGGTGCTGTTTGGCACGCCGTTGAGCTCGGGCTTGGCAAGCGTCTGTCTCTCCTCTATAAGCCCACCCATTTCCGATTTGGAGAGGACACTCCAGCCATCCGTTACGGATGGGCACAACACGGGAGGTGGCAGTTACCGGTGATAAGCTCAATCCATTTGGCGTACGGATGAGCGCCAGGGGTCCCCTCTGTCGGTGGGAGCGGCTTTTCAGCTGCATTGATCAACTACCGCCCGCCGTAACCTGGGCAGCCCCCAGGCAGTTGGGTGTTGTTCCGCCACGTCAGCCTGCTTCATAAGGTGGTTGGAGCTAGACCAAAAGTCAAAAAGCTGACGTAAAGTGTGCACCTGGCAAAAACAGAAAAATACTAAAACTTGGTACCTGGAACGTCAGAACAATGCGCCCAGGCTTGCAACAGCAAGATCTCACTAATATTGACTCCATCAGGAAATCCCAAATTATTGATCGAGAACTTCAGCTACTAAACATCGACATCGCTGCCCTTCAAGAAACTCGACTTCCCGACTCCGGGTCAGTCAAAGAAGAAAACTACACCTTCTTCTGGCAGGGCCTTAGCAGCGAACAGCCGAGAATCCACGGCGTGGGCTTCGCCGTAAAAAACTCCCTTATCAATTCGATCGCAACTCCAATTGGAGTGTCAGAACGCATCATGACACTCAGACTGAACACCCGGTCTGGTTTTACCAACATTATCTGTGTCTATGCCCCAACACTTACCTCCTCTGACGAAACCAAAGACATTTTCTACGAGGCATTGCAGAGGACTCTCCACAACATCCCTCTCACCGAAGGCCTGCTAATTCTGGGTGACTTTAACGCTCGAGTGGGAGCAGATCACTCCGCATGGCCAAAGTGCATTGGGCACTTCGGCATTGGCAACCTCAACGAAAACGGGCAGCGCCTTCTGGAGCTATGCTCCGTAAACTCATTATGTGTTACAAACACGTACTTTGACCTTAAGAGATGCCAAAGAACATCATGGCGCCATCCCAGGTCTGGCCATTGGCATCAATTAGATCTTATTCTCTCAAGGAGGAAGAGTTTGGGCTGTATAAAAATAACTCGTTCCCTCCACAGTGCTGACTGTGACACCGACCATGCACTGGTAGTCAGCAAAATCAAAATTTCGGCCAAGAAAATATACAGATCAAAAGCCCCTTCAATCCCTAAGATCAATGTAACAGCAATCAGAGATGAATCAAATAGAAAGTCATTTGAAAAGTTATTTGCTGAAAGCATGGATAATGTCACCCAATGTGACTCGGTAGATGAAACATGGAACACTCTCAGTTCAAAAATTCATGACTGTGCCATCAAGTCTTTTGGACAGCATAAAGTTTCAAACAACGACTGGGTAGCCCAGAACAGCGAAATTCTCCTACCTCTCATTGAGCAAAAGAAATCTGCTTTCAATGAGTATAACAAAAATTGCAATCAGAGTACAAAAACTTGTTTGAAAAATGCAAAAGCTAAACTTCAGCTGGAGGTAAGACGTTGCCAACGCCAACAAATACTGGACAGACTTGTGTAACAGCATACAAGAGGCAAATGAAAAGGGAGATATGAAAACCGCCTTTAGTCAGATGAAAGTAGCTCTTGGGCCAATCATCACCAAAAGCGCCCCACTTAAGTCTGTAAATGGTGAACCCATCACAGATAAAAATGAACAACTGAATAGGTGGGTAGAGCATTACTCTCTGTTGTATTCAACTGAGAAAAATATTCCACCAGATTTTGAGGAACACCTCCAAAAACTGCCAATAATGGCCGAACTTGACGCTGAACCTTCCTTAGTCGAGCTTTCCAATGCAATCGACCACCTGTCTGCTGGAAAAGCCACAGGAAGTGACAACATTCCTGCAGAGGTATTAAAAGACCTAAAAGGCCCACTATTACCACACCTGTATAATCTGTTACTGCAGTGTTGGAAAGAAGGCGTGATACCACATGATATGAGAGACGCCAAAATTGTCACACTTTACAAGAACAAAGGAGACAAAGGCGACTGCAACAACTATCGAGGCATATCCCTCCTCAGCATTACTGGAAAGGCTTTTACTCGCGTCATCCTCTGCCGCCTTCAACAACTGGCGGAAAAAGTCTTACCAGAAACACAATGTGGCTTTCGAAGCAAACTATCAACTATTGACATGATATTTGCACTTCGGCAAATCCAAGAAAAATGTAAAGAACAAAACAGGCCGCTTATAACATGCTTTGTGGACCTAACAAAGGCTTTCGACACCGTAAGCCGATCTGGCCTGTATGCAGTCCTTAAATCCATAGGCTGTCCACCAACATTGCTAAAACTTATTGCATCCTTCCACACTGACATGAGGGCATGTGTCAACTTTGAGGGCTGCACATCCAATTCATTTGCTGTAAACAGCGGTGTGAAGCAGGGATGTGTTCTTGCTCCTACCTTATTTGGTATATATTTTGCAGCCCTACTCAAGAATGCCTTTGGTCAATGTTCAGGTGGAGTACTTATTAACACCAGAGTGGACGGCTCCATTTTTAATGTTGCCAGACTAAAAGCAAAATCTCGTACAGAGCATATTATGTTACAAGAGCTCCTCTTCGCAGATGATGCTGCAATCGTGGCCCACGATGAAACCACGCTCCAGGCTCTCATCAATAGCCTTGCCAAAGCCTGTGACAAATTCATGCTAAAGATCAGTGTCTCAAAAACTGTAGTTTTGACACAAGGCTTGAGAAACCCCAACCCAATCATGCTGAATGGCTCTCCTCTGGAGCAAGTGGGAAAATTCTGCTACCTAGGCTCAACCATCAGTGGTAGCACAGACATAACAACTGAAATAAATGCCAGAATAGGAAAGGCGGCCACAGCTTTTGGCAAACTCTCAAAAAGGGTGTGGAACAATAGCAAGCTGACCATCAAAACAAAGGTACTCGTGTACCAAACTTGCGTCCTAAGCACCCTGCTGTATGGCTCAGAGACATGGACCACCTACTCCAAACATGAAAGATCCCTCAACTCCTTCCACCTGCGCTGCCTACGCAAAATTCTCAAGATCAAGTGGCAAGACAGGATCTCAAATATCGAAGTTCTGAGCCGAGCCAACGTTCCATCAACTCAGGCTCTCCTAGGCAAAAAAAGACTGCGGTGGCTTGGACATCTCCACCGTATGGAAAATGATCGCATCCCCAGACAAATTCTCTACGGGGAACTTGCTACTGGCAACCGACCCAGAGGTAGGCCACATCTGCGATTCAAAGACACTTGCAAGGTCACGATGAAAGCATTCAACATCGACCCCAATGAATGGGAGAACCTTGCAAATGATCGAAGCAGATGGAGACAAAAATTGCGCAGTGGCACGCTCGCAATAGACTTCAAGGCAAAAGAAACATACCTGACAAAACGACAGAGGCGGAATGAAAACACTCGCCAAAGTGAACCCAAAAGACTGACCTGCAATCACTGCCATCGCACTCTCGGGTCAAACATTGGTAGAATAAGCCACGAGAGAAGCTGTCAGTCAAAGTGAAAGTGAATATTCTAGCTGCTAAGACCGTCTGTAAAGACGCTAAAGGCCATATATTAATCGAAGACTTGAAATGGTCTGCTCGTATTCTCTTGCCGACCTGCTACAGAAGAAATCCCCGGCTCCCCCCGTCCCTACCCCATCCCCTTCCCGTCTCCAGGGCCGAGTAAGCTCACCATTTTATAAACCGTTTTTGTCAGCCCAGACTGTTTGTGGTTATCGCGACCTCAGAGGACAGGGCGCCCGTGACGTGCGAGAGAGGGAAAAGCTTGAATGTGCTATCACTATCAGTGAACCAGACAGACAGACGGACGGACAGAAAGACGGACGGAAGGGCGGGCGAATGTACGGGTGGACAGGCGGACGGGCAGACTACCAGATAGACAGTCTGATGGACGATGGATGGATGGATTTGAGTGAGTGGATGGATGGATGGATGTGGGAATGGCTGGGTGGATGGATGGTTGGATGTAGGTGGGTGAATGGATGGATTGACAGATGGATGGAGGGATTGACATGGATGGTTTGATGGATGGGTGGTTGGAAGGAAGTCCTATGGATGGATGGATTGACAGATGGATGGAGGGATTGACATGGATGGTTTGATGGATGGGTGGTTGGATGGAAGTCCTATGGATGGATGGATTGACAGATGGATGAACTGATGAATGGGTGTGAATGGATGGCTGGATGGATAGATGGGTGGGTGGGTGGATGTGAATGGATATATGGATGGATGGATGGATGGATGTAGATGGGTGGATGGATGGACTGACAGATGGATGGATGAATGTATGGCTGGATTGTCAGATCGATGAATGTAATGTAATGTAATAATTAATAATTGGCCTGAACATCAATTCCCCCCCCCCCCCCCCAATTGATGTGCTTTCAGGTGCTGAACTAATATTAGAAACAGGATTAACATCTGATCTAGGATCAATTCATCATGCTCCCATTCACACACGTTAACAAACACTCGATCTACTCTCATCCTCAAACCTCTGAGACAAAAAAGGGACGTCATTCAGTTTCAATGAAACCAGTCCTGAACAATTCAGTTTTGACCGAGTCTATTTTTTAAATATGACAATGTTTTCACTTTTCCTGGTGTCAACGCTGATGTTGTTCCACAATTTGGGCCCACCAATAGAAAGGCCTTTTCATTAAGCGACAATCTGACTGTCTGTGTCTCTAAAAGATGGATTGACAGATGGATGGATATGGGTGGATGAATGGATGGATAGATGAATGGGTGAACGTGCGGACGGGTGGATGAATGCATAGTTGGATACTTAGATGAATGGAAGAACATTCGATCGGACGGACGGATAGATTGACAAGCTAACAGATGGACAGATTGGCGGATAGAGAATAAATCATCCCCTTAGACCGACAAGGTTCTAACTCCCTTCCATCAACTTTTGAGAAACCGAGGATTGAAGTTTCATGCAATCACGGCTTTTAGAGCAAAGATTTTTTTTCTTTTTAGTAATTCTTGCAAATTACACACCGAATCTGCTTGATACTTTGACACACAATGGAGAAGGCCGAAAGAAGTAGTGTG
>OZ007568.1:77891952-77896952 GCA_963931925.1 Onchidella celtica
TGTGTGTGTGGGGGGGGGGGGGTAGGGGTTGAATACTGGACTGGTGTAAGGGACTCAGAGAATGCTAACGGTCCGCACGTCAAGGGGCGCAATACTTGCCTTGCCCCCCCCCCCCCGGCGCTGGCAAACCCATGATACGCCCCTGTATTCCAGGGTCTTCTAAAATACAAAGAATAGGTGGATTTACGAAGTTCTTATCAGTTACGTCATAAGAGTCTTGATCAAGCATTTTCTCTGACCAATGCCGCAAAACATGTCCAAGCGGGGGGTGGGGTGGAGACGGGACTGGCGCAGATGGAGAGATCAGGATTGGGAATTCCTACTGGCCATCCTCCCACGCTGGAGATTTTAACTTTCAGTCAGTGAGTACGCAGACTCGTGCCTTGAGAAATGATTGTAAAACTAGTTCATTTTTCTTTCTTTTTTTTTTTTTGTTGTTGTCTGGACTGAGTGGGAAATTCCCGTGAAATCACAGCCTGAACAGCCTGGTTAGCTGTCTGAAGGAGTGTGGAATTAATGGGTTTGACCACTTCTCTTCTGGTAGGATCTCCGTCTGTCCTGTCGGTCTTTTATATCCGACTGTCGTTCTTGCTTTTTCCTTGCGCAATCATCGTGTGGGCATACTTTCTCCAAATTCAGACCCACAGCTCCAAACTGAAAGCTGAGTCTGAATGCGTCAGTCCTTGAACTGACACCATTTTCTTTTTGTTTTTGAGAAAAGAAAAGGTGATATTACATTGTTACCGTACAGGTAAACCGTCTTATGTCAGATTTTCCAAAAAGTGATTGAAAACCTTCTAAATTGTAGTTCTGTTTACCTCACCGATCTACTTATTTGGGTTACAAGACAATAGCTGCTGCCTATTTTGAGAAACCAGTGTGGAATAAATAATTCTTCTGTGTGACACACGTAACAGGAATAAAACGTTTGGGTTTTTGTTTTTTTGTTTTGCTTCTTCTGAAAAGTACTGATTTTGACATACGACATATGCTTTACATCACCCAAACAAGAACAATCTCTTGATACACTAAAATCCAGGCGCGCACTAGCCGAATTTGATAGGCCGAATAGTTGATTGGTGACGTCATAACATTGAATTTCATTAAGATGCAACTTGTGGCTGGTGTGCCAGATCTGATTGAAACTCAGTTTCATGACGTCACCATCCAAACTAGTTGACCGGTCAGAATCGGCCAGTTCCAGGCTGGCCTAAGTCCGGTAGTAAATACATAGTTTTTGAGCTCATCTCATTTTCTCTTTAAGTGTGTGGGCGGACAATGCCTATATTTCTAAGAGATCTACCGTGCTGAGGTAAAACCTGGTACCTCGGCTATTTAGAAAAAATTGAGATGGATCCAAGAAAGAGACATCTAGGCACTGATCTTTGCACTTATAGTGATGTCCTCTTGATTTTAATGTTATTTTTCTGAGACAGTTTCTGGCAAAACCTAGTAACTTCGTTATTTTTCGATAAAGACAAAGACAAAACCTGGTGTCTTTTTAACATGCTTGGTTTTGTCCCAGGACTCAACTTGGCAGGGTTTTTTTTTCTTTGCCTTTGAGATATTTCTATAACAATTCAGACAAAGAAAAGAAGAAAAGGTGATAATGAAGGTTATTTTGGCCCCTGACACAAGTGTTTGCTTGCTATTTAGGTATTTTACGTTTGTCTGAAACTTGTGGGGCTTAATGTATCTCATTTATCTCAGTTTGTCCGAAGTAACTAGATTGATAAGATTGGACACTCCCTTCTTCCGGCCTCTTAAAATACCGTTTACATCCGGTACCGGCATCCTACTCGCTGCGCGCAGAGCCAGCACTTCGTACAAGCGATTTGCATAGAAGATAAGCACAACACCGATTGGTTTCGCTTCCAGAGGCAGTTTCACCATCAAATTATTTTTGAAATATGTAGCATCTAATTAATCACGATTTTTTCTATAACGCAAGGCACAAAAAGGGTGGGTGAAGGAAGGAAAAAGAGAGAAACAGATTTTTCACGAGTTGGCTAAGCCATAGATCTAGTAATGTGCGTGCGGCTTCCTCGGCCTCTCTCGCGACACGCTATTGTTAACGTACAGACAGCGCTCGGAACTCGACTGCTAGATTTTATAACTGCTATGCGTCTCTGGTGCAACGGTTGATGTGTTTGTCCACGATGGTGTTTTTTTCGTGAATTTGGAGAAGAAAAAGAAGAGGAGGAAGCAGGAGAGAAGAAGGAAAATGCAAGGTTATCTCTGCCCGGGCAAGTTCAATTAAAGCTGATCCCAACCACTCCCTCCCCCCCTCCCCAAAAAAAAACTCACCAAGAACAACAACCCCGCTGACTGAGGCTGCACTGTGGCGACGGCATGTCTGCTCCAGTTGTAACTGCGCTACAGTGACACTAATGCAAACGTCCCATCAGGGATCAAAGAAGCATACAAAGTGCAAATACAAAATACAAATAGATCAAAAGTTGTAACATCAGAATTTCCATTTTGAGGGAAACAACATCCGACAGTTTATTTGAACAGCGACGATTTTTTAGAATTAGTTTCTTCCAGCAATGTTTATCGTGTTCACAGGTCATGTTATTAAAAGTGCACGACTTTTACTTTAGCCCCTACCCCAAACAGGTGGACTTTCTCATCACGACCCATTTTGTGAAACCTTTCCTGCCCTCTCACCGCGAGAACAAGTCCTGTGATGACTCAGTCAGGGAGAAGATGGACGAGATCCTTCAAGACGAGGTAGTGACGGCCGCCAGAGAACTGGTCAAGGAATGGATGTCTGTTGGCAGCGGGAATTGCTGTATACACGGCGACCTGCACGTCGACTCTATTCTGTTTAAGGAAGCCGATGGAGATTTGAAGGTAAGTTGAGATACGATTTTTTAACATGCAATGGCGTGTAGAAAAGGGGGGGGGCGGGGGATGACGGCCCCAGGCATCCATTCCAGGGCCCATCCAATCAAAGAGTATCCAGGCTCTATACTTGAGTATTGGGGCATTCGATCAAGGAGTTGACCCTGGGCACGATGTGGCTTCACCAAAGTTCTGCACTCCACTGTTAGCATGGCAAACAATCAGGGCGAGTTTATGAGTTCAAAATGCATAAAATGTGTTTTTGAATCGTTCATATCATTTTGAAAATTCGCTTTACGACAAATGTACCAGTTTACCTTTCTTTGGTGAAATTGTTTTCACGACATCACCTATCAATAAAACATACTTTAACCGAATGTGTAGACTTCATGCATATCCGAAGAAGGCAATATGCCTGAGGATCCATGGAAGAATTATTTTCTGACGTGGGTACGCAACACATCCTGTCCTTTCTGAGAGAGGCTAAGATCTACAACTTGATTTAATAACTTTTATATTCGGTTACAAAACTTTTCCCAGATCTATACAAAACAACTTCTTCAGAATTTTACCAATGTGTTGGAATTATATGAATGTATTTAATTCTATGCTAACCCAGAGAGTATAGATGTATAGAGAGGGTTCACTATTGGTCGATTTGCACTGCGAGACACGAGAGGCTCTGCGAAACCACTGTTGGCATGGAGCGGAAAGTAGGTCGCTGCGGTAAACAATACCCGTTTGTGCATTTCCACGGGGCATAGGAGCTTACACACGATTGTAAATAGTTTCAATCAGCCCAAAAATATGAACAAACCACAGTAAACAGGTATGCACTCCATCTTTGGTGAAGAAGGTCTCTTTCAATTCTTCAATTTCTTGTTTACCGCAGCGACCTAGTTTCGCGATTTGGCGGAAGTGAGCCCTCTCTATACATCAATACTCTCTGGTGAAACTTAACAGCTCTGAGTGGGAAACATCAATTGGGAAAATGTGTGCAAATGGAGCGTGAGGAGTGTGAAGTGGTCGTTATCCTGCCGACGCGCCGTAAAACTCAAACTCAAGTAGATGTGGTACATAATAATTATGCTTGACATGCGACAGTACATTGAATTCCGAGTGGAATTAAAGCCAAATGCGTGGTGTCTCAAAAAAATATGTTTTCACAATTTGAATATTCACAAATACAACGTCACTTAAGATACGTCCAAGATTTACAAGCGTGTAATACAAATTGAAGAGGACAGACGTGTAATTATGAGCTATCGCATCCAATCTCACGCGTTCAAAGTGACGGCCGTTCTGGACCAGACACTGATGACAACGCAATTCATTAGATTTGCAAGCAGTAAGCTGTTCATTATGTGTACACATTTGTAGATTCCACAGGAAAAACGGGCTAGATCACAATGTAGAAATTACGGATTATTGACCCCAAGCCCAAGCTAATGTTCCATTGTACAACTACTTCAGTATCTTTGACAGAAATGGGCTCAGTCCGCTAAATTAAGCTTCACCAACTTTACCAAAAAATCCCCAATTCTGTGACCTTAATCTTGCTTTTAAGTGAGACAAACATTGCATTTCGTTCTAATCAGTTGATATAGTCTGAGCTTTACTCATGGCCAGTTGTTTGCCTCACCTTCTCCACTCACCACTCTATTTGATTTCTGACCTACATTCAGCTAGCTGGGATTTCCCAAAAATCTTGTTTTCTCCTATTGTCATCTGAAAATAACGTAGTCTGTGAAAGAAAGAGCTCAATTAAATGGACTCTTCATACGTTTTTGACACACCTCATATTTCATACAGAAGAAAACTAACAATTTGAAACGGTGGTTTTGCGAAAATGTGGTCGGATATCTTAAGTTTATAATAGTCATTGGTGGAGTTTTGATCTAAGTTCTCTGTCACAAATCCCAGACTGGGAGATGTAATAAGTATGACAGGACAACAATCACGAACAAACAAGTTTAACACTTAACAGAACAACCCATCAGACTCACACATTTATTAAACATAATTATACATATAATAGCGCAATTACATACATTATATTATTGAAATGCACTGCCGTACAACGGCCTTATTCTCACACACACTCTCCCTCGGATCCACAATCCGGTAGTTACTCCTAAAGGCACTTCGGCCTC